>DWKL01004327.1:0-10673 GCA_018249415.1 Phareas burnsi
CCAGGCACACATATAGCGAGGCGACCATCATAGTCCTCAGGAGTAGTGACGCATCCATATACATCCTCAAACGGAACGTCGGTTTTGTTTGAGGATGGATGTGGGTGTCCATGGGCGGTGTTGACCACTTAACATCAGGTGGTCTGCATGCACGTTTGTTACTTTACAAACATAAAAAAAAGAAAATATAAGGATTTATACCTTGATATCCTTTTGAATATCAAGATTATTTTAATGAACAATATAAAAATAATGAAAGGAACATTAGGTTGTTCAATATGTTTTTTTCCGAAAATTACAAATTTACATTTTTTTTGTATCTATACCAATGCAAAACGAAAACCTTTCGGACATTTTTTAACAACAACAGTAAATCGACTTCACAATGCATCAAAATTAATTGTACATAAACTCCTAAATTTATTAGGCAATTGTGGTTATGAGTGTAGAGATTTGTTTCGTGTCAATAAACCATTAAAATGCTGCGTCATTAAAGCACAAAAACCGTTAATGGTTAATGAAAAATTTCCCTCATATTTCATTTTAACTGTCATATGTATATTTCAATAATTGCCATAGACAATAAACTACCAGTTTTTCTAAAAGAACTGCCGATGCCCATATTTAAAAAAGACAGCGATTGACTCCTTGGCCGTAATTTTTATAGATTGATAGAATTTTCAAATTATGATTATAAAATTGTTATTGCATGTGACATTTGATTTGACGTTGAAATTTTTATAAGTATGACATCTTATTGTTATTGTTGAAGTTAATATTATTATTAACTATTTTTTTTTGACATAAGTATTATATTCTAAATATATTATACAATAAACTCGTAAGTTTATAAAGTGAATAACAATAGTACAGTTGGAATAAAATGTTCATTTTGGGGCGAGATACATCAAAATAGTTATTAAATGTGCGATACTACACGTGAATGAAATGAGATAAGCTTTAAACTTGCGGCGGATTATTTAATTCAAGCAGTGATAGTCTAGTTAAAATTCCAGTTCCTCATACTAAGAGTCCGGGGTTCGAATTCCGCACGCACCTCTGATTATTCGAAATTGTGTGTATTAGAAATTAATTATCACTTGCTTTAAATGTAAAGGAAAACATCGTCAGGAAACCTACATAACCTGAGAATTCTCTGTAAAGTTCTCGAAGATGTGTGAAATCTATCAACCCGCACTTGGCCAGCGTGGTAGACTATGGCCGAATCCGTCTCATTCTGAGGATATACCTGTACCCCGCAGTGGAACCTTATTGGATTGATAATGATGATTTCACCAATAGTCAATGTAAATTCGAAAACAGTCAAATTCATTTTGTATTTTGAATTAAAATGCTTATACAATATTGAGGCCATAAGGTACTTAGTCCATCGCGGCAGAGCAACGAGAAGATAGCAAAAAATTACAATAAGATTGTAATTATAATAAATTACAGCTTTGTATTATTAACGAAGCAAGTAGCATATTTTATATGCATGCCTGCCGTTCATCCTCTCGCTTATCCCTCGCAATGATCCACGATCCACCATCACATCACACCACACCACTATCACTCCACATCATGATACGTACATAATTACAATTTTGTCAGTCTTAAAATTAACTCACGGTCAAATTTCATACATGTCGAGTAAATTTGTAACATTACTACGCTTAAGTCTTATCCTTATAACTGTCTTTTAAAAACAGTATGTCCTGGAGGTATCGTCGCATCCTCCAGCGCGTTGCTGTCAGCCGTAATAGAACTGAGAATTAGAATAACCGCTTAAGCTTTTCGGGCTCATCATCACTTCTGGATCGTCTTTGCTTCTAGTAAACCTTGGTGCTGTGTCTCTTGATTGGGACGGCACGTAATCCACATTTCCGTACATGCTTGCACCGGCACATGGATATATCGTGGAGAGAGGCCTCATAGCTCTCAGCGTTCCCTTACCAGGAACGTCTCTATACAGAATCATGTCGGGATGATCAGTATCGTAAAACGTGCCAGAAATGTGACTGACGTCAACATCGTTGTCGATATCAGATATTGCATCACTGAAGACATTTGGCGCTTCAGTGGTGAACATGTCACCATTTTTAGAATTGCTTGTGCTCCTTTTATTGATATAGTAAAGAACTGCCAGCGTAGCTCCGATAATGATAATAACAAGAATGGCGATACCGATGTACACGTACAACTTGCCGTACTGTGGAACCTCTGGAACAAAATATTTTTAAACATTTCAACCTGCAAATGCATCCGCTTGCGATTATTTTGCCCGCGCAATGGAGAGCAATGTAAACAACTCGTTCAATTATTTACAGCTAATAGAACAATTCAATTAATAGAATTCCGTGTCAAGATCTCTTAACCTATTTGCAAGGGAAAATAGTACCGGATAAAATCTATTTAGCTGCCGTAACGATGGGAAAAAGCACTAAGCTTAGTTTACAAGCCGGCTCGCCTTTTTGTATGGCATTCGCTGTAACTTCGTTGGAACTGCTGCAGCATTTACAAAAGCCTGTGTGTGTATTCTTTTACGATTTTTTTTATAAAACTAAATTGACTGTATCGAGATGTTTGTTTCCGCTTAAAAATAGAATAATCTGTGATTTGTTAGTAAAATAATAGGTTGTAGAACTATAGTTCGTCCTGGAAGGTACCACCGTTTTCCTTATTTATTCTGCCGTGAAGAAGGGAAGTGAAGTATCTTGTGTTTCGGTTGAAGGTGTGCGGTTGCCGAGTTCACTTACAGTGAGGCGACCATCTTAGTCCTCAGGAATAGTGACGTACGTACGGCCTCAGATAGGTCTTCAATCCTATTTTATGTGGGTGCTCATGGGCTGCAGTGTACCCTAATCTCAAGAACATGCAGAAATACTCGTGCCTCACAATCAAAACAAAACCAAAACATGACACACGCCATAGTCGTTACAAAAATACTCTTTCCTATCTTAGAATTAAAGTTTAATCAAAATAAAGAAGGAAAACATATTTACATATATTTTTCAGTTACAAACGCTTTCTACATCCATAACCCCACACCCGGATATCTATCCTGTGTCATGGGTGCCATGGACACATACAAAACAAGTACACAAACACCCAGACTAAGAACAGAAATATAAATTCATCGTTCAGATGTCTACCGGGCCGGGAATCGAACCCGGAACACTGCGTGTCAGACCGACACGATAACCGCTACGTCACACGGGTCGTCTGTATTGTATATTTTATGACGGAGAGGTAAATTTTCCAGTATTTTGATCCCAATTAATTCCTTCATGGTCTTATAAATGACCGTGTATATTTAAAACGAACATCTAATTATGTCAGTCGTAATTTTAATATTGAATATCGGTATGAAAGCAAACTAATAGCTCCTGTAATAACAATTTGATTTTCAAATTGAACTAAGGTACTCGATCGAGTTCAATATGCACGATTTATAATACCAGTAATTTATTTTACATGCCGTTGTATATATGAATTTTATAAACCCTGCTATGAACACATAGCGTATTGAATAACATCTGGTTAATTAATCACACGATCATCATTTAGTAAACAAAAATATATTAGAAATTTAGTATATTATTTTGAGTTTAGAATTCTTTATCTCTTGTCTTGTTTTACGACAATCAAGTGAGTCATATTATTTTTTATAATAATTCAGTTGTTTAAATAGTAAATAAATTGTATACCTACATACATAGAAAACAATTCACATTTATATATACACACACGCATATGCTCACACACACAAGCATTTGGTTAATATCTAAAAAATAAGATTTCATAACAATAACAACTATTATGTTGCCAGATAATTTACAAAGTTAATATGGATTTTGATGATACTTTTTACAAATTTGTGTAAATATTTTCTTAGTACTTTTGCGGCATGCATTAACTTATGCGGCACAGTGTTTTACTATAGCAGTTGTTTATGAACAACCATCTTTATATCCTGCTTTTGTTCAACAAAAATGTTTACAATTTTTGAATGAAAATGGTCGCCCTTTTCTGTGGTTTCTTGGACCCTCCATTCAAGGGGCTACGGGCCTCGAGGGCTCCATTTTAGCCGGACAATTCTCAAAAGATCAACGGCCCTGGTGAAGGATGCCGCATATTAAATAATTAGTAACTATTAAATTACTTAATATAATAAAAACATTAAGTAAATTCTTTAAATTTCAATATGAATTGAAATAAGACGATGAGGTTACAAACCTTTTCTATTATCATGCTTTGTAGTAACATCTCTGTCGTTGGTTGCGTGTATATTATCTTCGTTACTAGACGGTTGCAATGCAGTATTGCCAATTGGAAAATCTGCAATAAATTCACAATATATTTCACCAGAAACATTTCTGAAGCACACATTTATTCATGCATTTATTTTTCCCTTTTTTTAGGTTTGTAGCGTAGCAAACGAGCGTGCAGGCCACCTGATGTTAAGTGACTGCAGCATGGACATCCACATCTAACCTCAATTAAAACTAAAGTTTTATCTGAGGTCGTACGTAGATGCGTCACTACTTTTGATGGTTAAGATGTTCACCACGCTGTAAGTGTGACCGACAACCGCACCTCTCAGAACCGCAAAAACTGCTTCACAGCGAATTGTGAGAGCGGCGGTGGTACTTCCCCGGACGAACTATAGTTCTACCACCCACCAAATTGTACTGATCGCTACTTCTGTTACTTGCTCATCACGTTTCTATCGATACAAAAATTTCTATTCTAACTTCACTTCAGGTGAGAGTTAAAATACTCTCAAAAACCCAAAGAAATCATCAATCCTTTACTGTCCCATTGCAGGGCACGGATCTCCTCTAACAATACAATCTTAAGCAACGTTGGGCGAGGTTAAGAACTAGATAAATATATTTCATGCACGCATCGCACGCATAAATATATTTATCCAAGTTTTTATAATTGTGGAGCAGTCGTTACGGCTTTTCCGCATTAGGGGCAGCTTGAAAACTTCCGACACGCATAGGCTGCAACCTCTATCCCCACCGACTCGCATTGAAGCATCCAAGCCCTCACAATCCGCCGTGAAACAATTCTCGTATTTCGGTAGGCGAGGTGTGGTTTTCGGGTACATTTAATCGAGGCGACCATCTTAATTCTCGGGAGTAGTAACACATCTACATACGACTCTAAATGAGACTATAACACTATTTGAGGTTAGATGTGAGTGTTCATGGACTGTGACCACTTACCATCAAGTACTACAAGAGTTTGTTGCTCTTCTTATATAAAAGAAGGAACATATTGACTCCAGGCCCTCTAGTCTAGTGTAGTCTAGTCTAGAAGAAACCTATGCCTAACAGTGGAATATAGAAAGTCATGCAGCCAATAATACCTTTTCGAGAATTATGCACCGTAGTCGCTTCTCTCTCGACAGGTGCAAGCATGTTGTCCTCATACTCATAGAACGGAGGTTGTTGCGCAGCATTGGCAATCGGGGAAGCTGCAATTGGTAAATCTTAGTAACCAGCACCATATCGTTTATCTAAAAGAACAATGACGTAAGTACAAAAAATGTTAAAATTGGGATGTTGAATTATTGATGTGTTTAGTTCCCGTCGTAGAAGATCTGTCTATAGAAAAATATCTCAGAGTAGTTCTAGAATTGATATGACTAAAAATACAAGCGATATTTACAATACCAACCTTGAAAAATTGTAAAAACGTAATTACGTCATTGTTCTGTTATATGTACATTACTAGCTGTTACTTGTGACATTGTTTGGGTATTTAAAAAAATTTTAGAAACAGGATAATTTATTTATATAAAATTAGTCTACATACATAATATAAAAAAATACAAGTATGAAATCAAAACAATAGTATGTATACTGTTACTTAATTTACATATCATCGTACAATGGTTTTTGCCATTGGTTTTGGATTCATCCCGCACTTGGTCAAAATAATAATCTCAGTTTCAATCACAATATTGGGCAAACGTTAAACCCCTAAGCCTATCCGATTCAGTGTTATAACCGAAAGCTTAAACACCAATTTTCACCATAACAAAATTATATGAGATTTTCATTTTGTATACAGTATGATTCACAAAACCTTTAGAAATAATATTAGTAATGTTGTGTGAAAATACGAAAAAAATGTTTTCAAATAATTATTATGCAAACGGAGTACAGCTGATAGATTTCCAGTTTGTATCCATCCATCCATTATATATCCATCTATCCATCAGCCTTTTAAAATCCACTAAAGTCCACTGCTGATCATAGGCCTCCCCTAATCAGCCCCACTCCAACCGGTCCTGTGCTTTTGAATCCAAAGGTTACCCGCTGTCTTCAAGTCATCAGTCCACCTTGTCGAGCGGCGACCGGTGCTCCTTTTGCCTAGCCTATAATACATATCAGACATATAATAGATTATAGATGAAAATGCTGCCATTAATTACCTGAATCGTCAAAAAGATTATCATCTTCATCAACTTCTTTGTCACCGACTAATTCGTCTCTTTCTGCGGCGCTCTCGTATTTCTCCGTCAGAACACCAAGAGGTACTAGACATAAAACAATAATAGTAAATTCTGTCACTCATAAGTTACTGTGAAAGAAAAAACATTGTTCAACTCTCTAGGCAAATATATGTTGTATACGAAGCTATACAAATATAATGACTTTCCTAAATGACGAGACTATTATAATTATACCGATACATACAGATTGAAAAAACCAAATAACCTAGGACATTATGTTTTTAATTACAAAGAAAACAAACTAGATTAATTTTAACTGCGACTATCCGGAAACTTTTCATGAATAATGTTCCTCATTACAGCCACGCTGGATTTAATAGATTTAATATGAAGATTTATAGCACAGCATCCATTGCACCAGCTCTACACTAGTATAGCAACAAACTAAATTATTTTTACATTTTTATCAACACATGGGTACCAATTGGAACAAATGTTTCATACACTTTCTACATTCATAGCCTCGCACTACGATATCTTATGGAGTGGGTGCCATAGACATATACAAGTCGCGTACACAAACATCCAAACCCTGAAGAGAACTCAAATTTCAACGTTTAGATGTTCGCTTGGCCGGAAATCGAACTCGGAACCCTTTGTGTATCAAAGCAGTATAGTAACCGCAGCGCTACGCGGGTCGTCAAGTGTGTATCATAATTATTATATTAGACACAACATACGATAAAATTGCGGTTTTTCGTCTATCCCACTCGATAATATTTTTGATTTGTTATAATAATTACAGTTATAAATAAAAAAAGTGGAAACAATTACAACACCAAATTGTTAAATGTAATAGGTCAAAATATGACCAACATCTTTTGGTGGAGTGTGTTCAGGATCGAAAGAGATGAGGTTAATCAATGTAAACCGATTTGATGTTGGCGCCTATCAAAGTATCGTATCAGAGCCACTCCAGTAAGCGAGAGTAAGCACATTACTTATTCGTCAATGCATCTCTTAAAGATATAAATCTAATTAATTAGATGTTACATAAAATAACATGTCATGTCATGACTTTGTCATGTACCAATTATACAGAGTTGACATACATACATACATACACACGCACACATACACACATTAAGTACCGAAACCCTAAAACAAAAAAGATAAACAAAACACATACAATTTCCGTTAAAATGTATTAAAACAAACCAATAAACTTCGGTATAAAATGCGATTGTAACATAAATTTTAAATGTACAAAGTTAACAAGTCCATGTTAATGGATTGTTATTAAAGAAATAACATTTCGATGATCTCACTAAACGCTTGTGATCCTAATTATTTACACTGAAGCTAAGAAAATAAATGAGCTAAAGTAATAAAAAGCTAATACCCCAAATCTCGTTTATAGATACATCCATTCCAAACTATCAATTTAGAGGTGAGTTCACATTAGACCGTTTACTTGTTACGTCAGATTCTGGCGAATGGTACAATATGAGCAAAAGCTCAACGCCAAAAAAAAATCTTGTAATGTAATGTTGTCTTGTAATGTCGTTCCTGCAAATGCTCGACGCTACGATAAGCCTAGTGCTATGATTTGCATTTGAAAAGTAACAGACGAGCGTACCAGCCACCAGAGCTTACGTTAGCACTGCAATCCATGGACACCAACTTCAAACCTCCAACAGGACTGAAGCCTTATCTGAGGTCCTATGTAGATGCATCACTTCTCTTGAAGTCTAAGATAGTCGCCTCGCTTATAAGTGTACCCGACAACCCCAAGATTCCTGCGACTATGATTCCCTGCAACATTCCTTCTCTCATCTACTCGCCGCACTTCACTCGGCGTCGTATGTTTTTCCCCGCACGTGACTTTCCTTCATAAAACGTTACACAAATACACTTGTTGTTTGTAAAATAAAGTTGTAACAAAATGTCGAGTGTGATATTCACTGTTCAGTCCGTGACAGTGTGACACTTAGAATGGTTCAATATTCCAGCAAGTAAATTGTAACAAACAAATGGAAGTGTGTACTATAAAGAATAGAAAAGAATGTTATAAATAAATTATATCATAGCAATATGTCTACCTCCTCGATTATTCACAGAAACGTTACAGGGTTTTTTTTTAAATTACCTTAGACTTCCATTGTAACATTCGTCTGAAAGCTCCATTACACGTTACCGCTCTAATATGTACCCACCTTTACAGCTAAGCCCAAATAGGATACTTCGTACCTACATATTCATAAAGCACGTGTGAACTCAGCTCCGTCTTACTCAGTCAACAAATTAACACGAGCTAAGGCGGGCATATTTCACTTACCGCAAGCGTAAATGACTTTCAGATAGGCCTTCGAGTCCGGCTTGCAGGGCGAGCCAAACGTCTTGCTGTTAGCCACAATTTGGCACCGTCGCTTGCCGTGGCAGATTTGCATAACCGTTTCCACCGCGTAAGGCGCTATGCATGCTGTGAAAGACACATTAATTTACTTCTGAAACGCTATTTTCAAGAATGTTCAGACACATTCTTGAAAATAACATGCAGTGTACAGCACATCGTTGCTGCGTTATGTTTGTAGGTTGCCATCATCATCATGATCATCGTCATCATCATCATCATCATCATCATCATCATCATCATCATCATCATCATCATCATCATCATCATCATCATCATCATCGTCGTCATCGTCATCATCACTACTATCATCATCATCATCATCATCATCATCATCGTCATCATGATCATAATTATCATCATCATCACCGTCATCATCAACTTATTACTATCGGGATTGTAAGCTGACATGGGTCTCTTCTCGGAGTGAAAAGGGCTAATCCATAGTCCACTGTAATAGCCAAGTGGGGATCGATAGACTTCACTCACCCTTTTGAAACACCCATAGACTCCGTACACCTTTGAGAATTGTATAGAGAACTTTCAAGCATATAAGTTTCGTCACGACATATTCCGTCATCGTTAAAGCAAGTGATAATTAATTTCTTATAAATTTCATTTTAAATGAAAATTGTGGCAAAGCACGTATAGTTACAAGAGGAGTTCCAACTTAACTCCAGGACGAGCAACGTCAAATTCATATACTTTATAGGGGATCGATAGGTTTTGTAACAAACACATGTCACCAAACCTATCGATCTCCTCCTCCTGGGTGCAGCTATTTATTATCAGATGGATCATATGACTGTTTTCTTCTTCTATCACATCATCATACATAATCATCAACCTATGAATGTCCCACCGCTGGGCACGGATCTTCTCTCAGAATGAGAAGGATTAGGTCATAGTCTACCCTGCTGGCCAACTGAGACTTGATAAACTTCACCCACCTTCGAGAACTTTACAAAGAACTCTTAGATGTGTGTTTCCTTACGATGTATTCGTTCACCATTAAAGCAAGTGATAATTAATTTGGATTTCGCACATAACTTCGAAAAATTAGTGGTGCGTGCGGGACTTAAACCTCGAACACCTAGCGTGAGCGGTCAGAGGTCACCCACCCAGAGACTCACTCACTTCTTTTACATAAAACATCCTTATATCACACCCTAATATTTTTCTTGAGAAAACATTTAGCATACTGATCGAAATGGTTGGCTGCAATCCTCTTTATGTCCCACTGCTGCGCATAAATCTCTCTAGACAACCTGGGGGAGGCCTTAAGCATACTCCTCTCCACCCTGAAGCATTCCAACGCGGATTGGAGGAGATACGGCTTAGTAGCTAATTCGTATCGGATGTTTTCAAACCCCCACAGGACCTTCGACAAGGTTTAATGATTATATCCAATGATAACAATAGAGACCAGTTTAAAGTCCACTCCAAAGAACACTTTTGAAATTTAGCCAGTAACGGTCAAGCATCCAACTTACACGCACCCGACGTTGCTTATCCTTGTAGATCGGTTACTATCTACAGAAGTCGACGGGCTATGCGCGTTTCGAAATACCTGAGTTAATATTATTATTTACCTAACCCGCTTATAATTGCAACCCCCCCAACTCTACCTGGTCGCACCATCATGGCTTTTCAGGTACAGTTATGGAGAACATCAAATATTTCCTTTATAAAACACGATTGGTCTTACATGCCGGTTGTGTCGACATATAGGAGACATTTTTGATATTCTGACATGTACCCGGGGCCTGATGTTTCGCTTGTGCGGTATCA
>DWKL01004328.1:0-10672 GCA_018249415.1 Phareas burnsi
AATATCGAATGTATCCATATATATATAAATATTTAATATAAAATAATTTATTATTTTTAAGTGCTACAATTTGAATCATGCTGATTAGAAATTTGTGAATAATAACTCAATTGATCATTTTGTATAAAGTCACTTTAATTCTAAAGGTGCGATTTGTAAACAAAATAACATGAACAGACGTATCGATAGCTAGCTCGTGGTTCAGTTTGCAACTAATAGGATTTAGTACGGCAAAGCGCTCGAAGCTCTGCGTTCCAAGTGGAACAGATTTATGCAAGCGTGTACCATAAATATAACAATTGGAATCAAGGAACGCTATCAGTAATGGAGATACAATCTCAAAGCTTTGCGCAAATACCGCCTACTCTCTGTAGAGAGCATGTACGCTTTGCCTATACTTATAGCGAATTTATAATTGTTATTGTGTCAATATTACTCTGATACATATTTTAATACATGATAAAAGTAACAAATAAACTTGCAATTCACCTGTTGATAAATGGTCAGCTTCATCCAAGGTTAGTCCTATTTGAGATCGGCTAAAGATGCGTTGTTGCCGTTGAGGACTAAGTTGGAGCACTTCAAGCATCTATGCCTTAACGCACTCATCAAACCGGAAAAAAGTACCGCAAATACTGCTGCGCTAAAACAGTTCGTGTAGCGGTGACGTAACCGAAGACGAACTACAAAAAATATTTCGCCGTATTAAGATCCTTCCTTTGTGAAGTCACTTTGACTGCGGCAAAGGCACCTGTCCTGTTTTACTGTCCGAGCCATCCGTGCGGCTCGCACGCATACGGTGCATGCCACCATACTAAAACACGCCTAATGTGTTGCGCGCCGTGCTGGTGAATTGTTTCGTATATTAGCCGCCGCAGTCAGTGTTAAAAGGTTTACATCAATTCTAGAACACATTTTTGTAAGCTCCACCTTCATTTATTGATAACTATTTCTATTAACAAATTGACTGCGGTAAACACACCTGTCGTGTGTTACTGCCCGCGCCACCCGTGCGGCTCGCACGCACACGGTGTATGCCGCCGTACTGGAACGCACCTTTTTGTGTTACGCGCCGCACGGGTGGATCGTTTCGAACCTTAGCCGCCGCAGTCAATGTGTTAAGTGAGTATATGTTTCTACTATACAAAGATTCTTATGGCGTTACTTGCAGTAAAGATTTTTGTATGAATATTTGGTAAACACTATTTGGTTAGGTAATTATCATGGACGTCGTTAACTCTCGATGAAATATATTATAGCATGGCGATTCTACATGGTGATCTCTCACTGTAACAATATTGAGAACTGCCTGGGAAAGTGGCACAACGTCCCACCGTGTCTCGTGATCCCAAAGGAGAAACAATTCAATCGCAATACATAGCAGGAACTAGTGGAAGTATATCAATATTTTTCTTTATACTTTGCCGTATGATTCAAGACAAATAAGCGTAATAGTGGATACATATAGTTGATACCTATAGGTATATATATATAAATGTATTTACATTTTTGTGTCAGAGTTTGTACAAATAACTGTGTCGTTCGTAATAATTAAACTTTACAATAGCGAAAACGACGTGCATCCGTAATAGCTATGCAGACGATACTGATAGGACGGGCGCCTGGCCTACCTATAAAGCTTGTAGTACGGGGAGGGGTTGCTACCTCATTCCAGTGGGGTGCGGAGCATTCAACCGCGTTATACAAAACTTTTACATAAAAGGAATCGCGCCTATTAACATAAAATTGATGAAAACTATATTCCTCGTATATTTAAAGCCATACCAGTCTGACGCGTAGAGGGCGCCGAGTTCGATCCCCGGTCGGACAGACATCTGAATGATGAATTTCGATTTCTTTTTTGGTTCTAAATGTTTGTATACTTATTTTTGTGTCGATGGCACCCAGAAGACAGGAAATTCTAATGTGTGGCTATAAATATAAACTGTGGACGCGAGCATGATTTAAGCTATCATATGTGGATCTTTGAAAATTTAAACAAGACCATTTGACTGTATCCCTGATTCCGGCAACGAATTCGTGATTCGGTGATATATTCTTTTATTTTCATGTCAACTAAATGCATAATTTAAATTATTGCGAAAGAAGATGGCAACTGATTTTTTTATTATTATGAGCGAATGTGAACATTTTACACCTAAGTGTTTTTATATTTTACGATGTTAACGAACAGATAATATTACACATTAGAAGTAATGCATAAATTACATCAGACTTAGGGGAGGTAAGCGGGTCCAGAAATTCTTCCATGGAGTGACAAGGGGGATACGGATCATAAGCGCCGTGACGTAACATATAAATTAGAAAATATTATATTAACAAAAGATGTTGAAACTCATAAATTTGAGGTCTTTTAAGTAATCTGAGAATACTTTCTTAAAAAATTGTTGTGAGAATTATGAGTTTTATTGAATAGCTGTCGAACAGTCTACTTCTCATTTCGTAATTTAATTATGAAGATAGACAACCTACATATAGACCTTCAATTATATATACTTAATTAAAAACTGACCGGCCCTATGTTGTCATTGCAAGAAAAAAGTAAAATCGGTATATCACACAATAATATCCAATAAAATACCTTTTATGTTCTGTTCTCGCCTACATTTTTATATTGTCTTTCCGAACGTAGTGAAAAACTCGGCGACCCTTTTTTCTACGTTCCTCGTCAGCAATTGTTCATTTAGTCGAGTATATAATCAAAGATTAAATAGTAATTTCCAATTTCTTAATTTTAGGATTAGGTTAATAGTTATACCTAGAAGTTTTTAAGGTTTTGATTTTTTATCCATTTTCACAAGGAATCATAGAAGTTGATTGCATTTCAGCCTAACTTTATTTGAAATTATATTGCATAGTTTTATCAATCGGGATATTACGAGGTTCCAATGCCGGTAGACTCAGAAGTGAAGAGGTAGGTCCCGACTACCCCTTGTTTAATTAACGGCTGTTCTCAAGTCTTTATTGTCCGTGAGTGCACTGTAAATGACTTGGGTTGACACAACTTGTAAGCGTATACTCAATTGAGGACGGTGGGGATAAAAAGTCAACGAGGTTACATAGCTCTGTTACGTAAGTTCAAAATAAAGAATTGAATATTCTGCCTAGTATCATTGCGCATGTACAGAAATGTCTAACTTAACAAATTTAATATGTAGCGTCGGTTTTAAGTACCATCCTACGCTCTCTTCCCGTAAATGTCATAGGAAGCAACTAAGGAAATTCCAGGAAACGGGCACCGGCGTCTACATTTAAAGTTATTCATCCGGGATCACCAATCACCACCACATACAAACGTGCTGACTATGGAAAAATCTTTTTAGGACCAACAGCGAACAGCGAACTTATAAAAGCTACTGGATGGAATGGCTGCAACTCTTCATGTCCCACTGCTGGGCACGTGTAAAAAATGGGAAAGCGGATTAGTGGCAACCCGTGTCAAATGTTTTCAGACAATACCCCCAGGCTTAACGACCGCTATCCAATGATAACAACCGGGACGCCCATGAAGTTCATCCACTAGCGGTCACCCATCGAACTTCTGATCGCATCTGAAGTTACTTAACAAGTTACAAGGCTTCTGTTAGATGGACAGGGACTTTACAAAAACGCAAATGTGTTTGGATTTCAGACACGCGCATGCACGGCTACTACCAACAACAGCAGCCGCACCAGCACCAACATCAGCAGCACCAGCCGCACCAGCAGCACGCGCAGCCGGTCCGCAGCGGCACTAGTACTCCACAGCCGATGGGACAAGCCCAGCGAGCGCACTACAGCCACGCGCTACAAATACAGGTGACCATTTCTAGAATTACCAGAAAGTTTAGACTGAATTGAGATTGTGCGACTCTGGTTGATCTGGTGCGTCGTAGTTATCTATGAGCGCTCAGAGTAAGAATGCATCCTCAAATATGTCACCATCAACCCACTGTCCCATTTCTGGGTACCAGTCTCCTTTCGAAATGACAAGCTTTAGGTCATAATCTACACGTTGATCAAATGAGGATTGGTAGACTTCACACAATTTTGAAAGCTTCATTGCGAACTTCACGGTGAGATTTAGCGTTAAAGTTATATTTGGTAAGTTTTTAAGGTGCTAACGTAATTAATTTGCGCTAAATTTCTTAATGTGTTTTTTTTTTAATTAATTTGGACAAATTTATATATGTTTTTAATAAAACGAATATTTTAATTGTAATGTAATGTGAGATGTGATGTGTAGGTAAGACACCCGCCAATAATTGGAGGCTAATTTTTTTATGGTTTTTGCCCGCGATTGTCCACCTATATATAAGGATGTATAATCAAGAGAACCTATTAAAAAGCGAAATCAATTTATAATTTACAGTCTCTGTGCCCCGCCCCAGCTCGATACCGACCGGTGCCCGCCCCGCAACCCGGTGGAGGGAAACAGATGATCTGCTACTCCGAAAAGGTACACAGGATATTTTTAAATTATTTAAGGATCATTTTTTTCTTCTTGCGCTTTAATCTGTAAACGATTTTATTCGGGCTTTATTAAGGAATAAATTCTTAATATTTTATAAAACAATAAAAAAGTTAAGAGAACAAATATTTAAAACTTCATTATGCTTACGTAATTTCACGTTATTATTTTATTATGAAGTCTTAACTGCGTAATAAAAAGATACGTGAAATTATTTAATCATGAAATTTTTTCTAACAGAACTAGTACTGGAGAATTTATATATAAATAATTGAGAAATACACAAACTTGCTAATATCGAGCCCGAAACGTTACAATTTTCAGGTGGCAGCGCCGCTCTACCAGCCAGCGCCGGGGTCCCCATCGCGAGCGGCGCGCGGGGCCCCTGAAGGAGCGCCCGCGGGGGCCCCCGCACCCGCCGCCACCTCGCCTATGGCACCCCCGCCCAACCCCGTGTACTACGCGATGAATGTCTGACAAGGGGACTAGGTGAATTCAACAAACTGTAATCCTAGATTCTATATTAAGAATGGATACCACCTAAAGATGTAGTGAAATAAAGCCGTGGTAACATAAAAATGACTTCAGGCGTTACCTTTTAGGAGAGCGAACAAACAGTTTTTCCACGATCTAATTCTCGGTTATTCGTACCTACATTGAAAACATTATTTTTTTCTTAACACTTTGACTGCGGCGACTAATATTCGAAACAATCCACCCGTGCGGTGCGCAACACTACAGTTGTGTTTCAGTACGGCGGCACACACCGTATGCATGCGAGCCGCACGGGTGGCGCCGCACAGTAAAACACGAGACGTGCGTTTGCCGCAGTCAACGTGTTAATAAAGTTTTCGAAAATAATTTTCGCGAGAACCAAACGTTTGTGCCGTGATAACATTCACAAGCAATGGCATAAATATGGTTTGTAATTAGCGAGTAAATACCTGCGAAAGTCGGTTAAAAGGTGTGCTCGTCTTCTAAATATTTGTTACAAAATGAACCCTACAGCGCCATCTACCTAAAAATCCGTAAAATAGTATAGTTTGGGGTGAATAAGAGAGCGCCCTCTCTGGCCATTTTCCTGAATTTTAACAGTCATTTCAGTAGTTTTCTCTACACACAGGACGTAAAACTGTATTTTATGCTGCGTCTCTGCAGCTTTAAGTTCTAGAGGACGTTAAAATGATTAAAGTGTATTATTACACATTTTTGGATTTCGTAACATTATAAGGAATGCGTACGTGAGGTACGTATCCACCACAATATTTTCCGTCTCCGTCAAAGTAATTATTAAACGTATCTGTAAAAATTTTAAGTCGTACCCAAAGGTTTGAAGATTTAGAATAGATGTTTTTTTTCTATACATTCTTATTAATAATATAATTTAATATAACATCGCAATATAAAATGTTTTTTACAATATTTTAAATACTTACTTTTCAAACAGACAAACATGCAACACAGATTAAGACCAAAACACCGATACACATAAATTGAGAACACATAACAGGCAAACAGAAACCAACATAAAGGAGACAATTATTGATATGTATGTACGTGTGTATATTTCTTTATATGTTAGTAGAAGACAACGAGTATGCAGTCCACCTGATGGTAAATGGTCACTGTAATCATCCCTGAATAGGATTAAAATCTTATCTGGGGTTGGCCACAGATGCATTGCTACCCTTGAGTATGCTTTATGTAAGTTTAATCTACCAGTACCACGGTCTTCAAACCAGAACACAGCAACGTTTAATACCCCTACTACAAAGCATCTATCGGCGTCGCAGCTGTGCCTCTGAGGAGTCGAACCACGAAATCTCTCTCACCAGTTGTAAATGTTTCAATTTGCAGGTAAAGATTGTAGTGGGCCCCACAGGCGAGGTCCGAATCAGCGTGCAGCCGCCAGCGAGCTCCGCCGACGCTAAGAAGAAAAAGTAGTGTGTTATCGTTACGATGTCATTGGACGGTCACGTTCGCGGCGGCCATACTTGCTTTGCTTGAGTGAACGGTTTTGTATTAGTGCTTCTATCATTTCATACGAACATCGAAGAGGTAATATGAAACCACTCCCCTTTCCTTGACTCCACTGAGAATCGTTCGAGTCTATGTGAATGTAAACTCACACGAATTTGAAGTCGCGACTGTCATGTATTCGATTAATTGAAAATGATCATGCTTTGCGCTAAATGTGTAGTTATATTGTATTATATGATTCCTTTCGTATAGATAAGTCGATCGATTAGACAAAAAGAAATCTTGTACACCAAAGATAAGTAGATTAGGTTAAATGATGGGCAGTTGTAACCAAAGAGAATGTTTGTAATCGGCTGAAATATGAAGAAAAGTCTTATGGAAGAAATAGAATCTTTAAAAAGCATGTAAAGGTGTCGATGTTATTGATCTATTTGGATACTTAATTAATTAGGCGTATAATAAATGTTATGTGCAGAATAGTATGTATAGTAACCGGTTCAAAGTATTTAAGCATATACCAGCGAACTGGAAACCTCTCATCTGTTCTTGTTGTTCTTACTATAGTTAATAAATTAAACTTTCAATGTGAAAAATAATTGCAGTTGAGGAGTCGAATGTGTAATGATCGTAGTATTTAAGCGCAATTGAGACATCCTTAACCATCTTAATCCGAATTAATTTTATAACGCAAAGTGAACTGTAATTTTTGAGGGATCATACTAACTGCGATAAAGAACTTCTCAATGTTAAATTAAAGTAATGTTATTTAAAAATTAAATTTCGACAGTCGAGAAGGCGAGGAATACGTTGGTTTTGTACGGTTTTCATCACAAATACACTAGATTCTATTGATAGACGAGCCTCCTCTCACAAGATTGTTTGTAGGTTTACTATTTTTTTTTTCCTTATAGAAAACCCGTTTAATGACTCAAATGAACATTAAACTGTAATTATTGAATCACAAATTATATGACAGAAAATATTTAATATTATGCTCAACATGATCTATATTCAACCATTTTCAACACAGATATGGCCTAACAGTAAAGTATCTAACATAATTATCGACGAATTAACGACGTCCATGTGAAGCAAGTTATTGATTCATGTTTTGCATATTATCTTATATAATATTATTCAATAGGTTTCGTGTAAAAAAATGTGATAGCTCGATCAAAAATGGCCATGTGCCAGCACCCGCTGGTCACCCTGGACCTTACAGTAGCTTATTCTTTTTTTTGCTAAATTTACTAAGAATGTTAAACATTTGGTTGCAATTATTGTAATATTGTAAAGTACTTAACTATGGATTGTTTTGTATAAACTTCAACAATTATTTCTTTAGATTAAAAGGTATACAAAAATTCTAGGGTAAAATGGATTACCGATGTTAATTAAAACTAAAATACAGCAGTGTAAACTTAATTTATAAAAACCGGATTAGCCATTGTCCAGTGTGTCGAGGATATTATGGCATTTAGATAGCTAATTTTATTTTTTGATAAAATTGATCGATTAAATTTGTTCAATTATGTGCCAAAGCTGTATATTTAAGTAAATATTAATGTAAAACATATATCAGTATTACTTGTTAGTTAACAAGCGCGGTTAGCTAAAACACAATTACCACATTGACTGCGGCAAAGGCACGTGACGTGTTTTACTGACCGAGTCACGCGTGCGGCTCGCACGCATACGGTGCGTGCCGCCGTGCTGAAACACACCTATTGTGTTGCGCGCCGCATGGGTGGATTATTTCGAATATTAGGCGCCGCAGTCAACGTGTTACACGCAACCGAATATCTTAGTATATTTTATCGAATAAAATCGATCGAACTAATATATTATCGAAAAATATAAATCCTAATGCGAAATTTCCAACACAAAGAGTAGGTCAAATTCTAAAATGAATTAATCTTAATATTGTACAACTATACTTGTATAACAACATTGGATTGGATATTTTTAGCAAACAAAAGCAAAAGAAAATCATGTCAGTAGTTTTACAATGCAACTTTTACATAGGTTTATTCAGAAATATCTATTGAGGTTGCTTATCCTTTTCTTTTTGGATCTCAACGTAGCGAAAATTCATATGTCTATGTTCAACGTTTAAAAAATGTATAAATATATGACCGCCGTGTCACCACCATGTGGCCTATTCAAGATTGGTCCATTATATAGTAAAATTATCGATGATTATTGAAATGACAAACACCAAATTTCAGCAAGTGTTATTTTTTAGACAAGACGAAAAGTAATCGCACAACTGCTAGACCAAAAGGGAGACCAAAGTTAGACCTCATACTAAAGACAACTTCAATAATTTTTGAGAATTCTACTTTGATAATACCATATTAAGCCCATTTAGTATTGTATGTACGTATTAGATAGTCGTTATCGACTACAAGATGATCTTTGTCGTCATTGTAGATCATAGTCGTAATAATAAGTGTAAGCATCAGGCATAAATGCTTCAGCAAATATTTAGCGTATTTGTCTACTTTAATGCGATTAATAATATTATTATAAAATCAGCGTAAGCTTAAAAAATTGATAAGAACATATTTTACAAACAACCTAGACGATCTCATATGTCAGTACTGTCGGTTACATCTAGAAGAAAACTGAACTGACGGGTATGTGATAGATACTAAGACAACCATTCCACTAAATAACTGTAACGACCACCTTTTATTCCAATAATTGTCGAGTGGAATATGAGTCGAACATGTTATAATAAAATGAATACTATATACATTAATTGAAATAATTATAATATTAGGTAATCTTTTGAAATACCCAGTAAGTTCTGATATTTCTCCTATAGCATAATAGTTTTAAATGTAAGTGTTAACATTAATCATCAGACACAAATGAAAAAGTTATAGCGTGGAATAAATTTCGGAGTAAAATTGTGGATATTTATAACGCATTGCTAGTTTAAACCTTTGACAGTGTGGAAAAATTTATATATTTTGTAAAAGAAAATTACAATGTAAATAGAATAATATGAAAATGTAGTTCTGCTCGTATATCATATTATGTACTTAGTCTTGAAGTAATCTAAGCATACTATCAACCAGTACTTACCGAGTTTTATAAAATATAGACGTTAGAAGAAGCCGGCCAAAGCTTCAGCGGCACAAAGATTTAAAGAATCAAAAAATCAAGTAATAATAAATACTTACATTCTTTTCCTCCTATATATTATTAACTAATGTTTTTAAGTAAACAGTTCTATTAAAAACCGTAATGAAGTAGCTAAGTGTTTGACGTTCTTGTGGGGACCGACATTTTATATTATGGTAACGTGCGATTCTTCTTATAGTTTGACTACGTATTCAGGTTTCGGCGAAGGTTCGCCCTAGCGTTGTAGATATAACCAGAAAATACGGCCCAGTCCGAAAGGTCGACCTACCACAGAAGTAGTTCGAACAGGTGCCGATAAATTTACACGAATCAAAGAGATAACTAGACTTTGCTAAGGAATTCCAGACAACAAAGTAATTCGAGCATAGACTTCGAAAAGATGGTAACTATAATTCTTTCCAAAATTTAAAATACTGAGTGAAAAGTATTCGGTTGGAATCGAGACATTACTTATTAGTTTTTCTTGTAGAAATAGTATCTTCTCTTCCATATTTTTAAGTGAATATCCGTCAAAATCGGTTCAAAGTTTTTTTTAAGTATAGCCCATAACTTCAGACAAATAGGCCGAGAATAGATTTAAAAATAGATGTCTATGTTTTGTTTACGTAAAGAGTTTCTTTTTTTCCTGTGTTATGAGGGTCATAAATAAATACAAAGACAATTACATGAACACCTAGACCCAGAATCCATATGAATTTGTATATTATAACTAATAATATACAAATTCATATGACATGATATTCTGACGAGATCTAACCAAGAATTCTCAGTATGGTACACTGAATAGGCGAGTACAGTTATCAGCCTTAAATTATTTTTAAATAAAAGACACTATTTATTCAAAATTATAGATGTCTACTAAATGTACTTGTCAGTACCGAGAACTGAGTTGGGGGAGGCCTGTAATTATAAAGTATTTTTAAAAAGTTAAATGACTAAATAATTTGCTTTTTTATAATAAAATTACTTTAATAATTTAATCGGCTAAAATACCTAAGCCTACGGAGGGACATAGGTCCCCTCTGCGTGTTCTACCGGCTTTACAATGGTGAGTGCTCTGAGGAACTA
>DWKL01004329.1:0-10672 GCA_018249415.1 Phareas burnsi
AAGAGATATCTTATGTAATGATGGCACCTGGAAAGAGTTAGGGGTGTCTAAATTGAATTGTCTAGGTTTACATAATTCCGCTTTTAGCTCAGAGAGGGTCTCACCAGTGTAGACGTTGAGAAACAATGACTTAGACGAACGACCTTATGCCCCGAGCCGTCAATCAGTATGCAGCAAGTATCAGTCGCTGCAACTGTCTGAGATAGAGCCGAGGCCGCGATTGCGACGTTGTTGAATATTTAGGACATATATTATAGCATACAATTCATTAATTGCTCGACATCGCCAATTGCAAACATAGTTGCGTGTTATTGTGAAAAATATTCGTATGCAATGCAAATTATCTTTAATTTTATTGCACGATAACTAAATATACCAATCTGGTGTTCTTGAGGAGAATAATTAAACAGAATTAGTACGTTAAAGCAAATTAACTTTACGGCTTACTGAAATCTGAAACTGCGCTCGGCTGAAACCTTACTATTAAGCAGTCCTAGCTTAGGAGGATATTTTTGCCTCTCATGTCGAGGACCTGGGACCAAATTATGCCTTACGCCTTATGCCTTGCATTAAAGTATACGCACCTTTAATTTTGACTTGCTCTCTCTTTGCTACCGTAAAGCTATTTTTGTTACGGTCGAAGAGGTGTGGTTGTAGTACGCACTTAGAACCGAGGCGATCAGTTTAGTTCTCAGAACTAATTACTCAAGTTTTATCTGAGGTTATACGTATATGCCACGTACCCATATAACCTCAGATAGGACTTCAGTCCCGTTTAACGCCAGATATGGGCGTACACGGACTGCAATGACCACTTAACGTAAAGTGCCCTGCGCATTTCCTTTGGTTTGCATTGCTGCGTTTACTATTCTTTTCACATAAAAAACGCTTACTAGACTATGGCCTAACTTTTCGCGAGGAGAGACCCTTCTGAGATGAGATATTCTGCTAGCATTGAGACAATAATCGATTGATGACAAAAACGTGGAACCATTGTAGTAAATATGGACGATGTTATAATATCGCCTTGAATGTGTACTGTTTGCGTAATGTCTATAGGCTGTGTTTTCTAACTTTCTTTCCGTCTCGGCGTTCGGGTCGTTCCCACGTGGTGCTTATGTCACCGCGTTGTGGTCCTGGGACCTTCCTTGCGCGCTTCTGAGAATATCTCAAGGGACACACGTGTGATTACGAACTTCGAACAATATCACATTTTTCTCGTCAACTTTCGTTTGTAATAAAAATACACTAAAGCAAGAATGTACATGTTTCATGATTTAACAGAGATAGTTGAAGCGTTATATGTACAAAGTGGTTTCGTGATAGTAGAAGTATTTTCGAAGTGGATTAATATGCCAATGATTAGAATGGTAATTTTGAAATGAATTTTAATTTTGTTTTTGTCCTATGCGTTATTGTTAGCATAGAAAAACGGTTAATTATAAAAAAACCGACGAAGAACACAAAGTGAATTATTTTAATTTTTGAATATAAAAAGTAACAAATCAACGTCCTGGAGTTGAAAGAAAAGGGTGACATGATAAACGTGCTGACTGCGACTACCCTCTGTCCGCCCGCCCATCTGTATATATATATGCATGTATGTATACATATGTGTTCTTGTGTGTTTATATTGGACCATTTTCCTTATTAGCAGTCATGTCTTCATAAAATAAATGTTTCATTTAAATCAATATGAAAAAAAAACAATTTTCAGGGGAGTATGCTGTACATTGGCCGTGGTGTTGATCGCAGCGACCGTCTATGACATGAAGCTGGCGCGCGACGTGCGCGCGCGCCGCCGCCGCGCCGCGAACATGGCCGCGGACGGCGATAACAACACCAAGCTGGACCTCCACGGACTCGATGCCATCACCGTCTCTAAAGGTTAGCACTTCGTGTTTTTATATCTACCGATAGACATAACGTACATGTATGATTATACACCTAAATGTACCCATAAGCAGACATATATACATAAGCCGTGACAATAGTAAAATTCTGGCTTCTGACGATAAAAATACCAAATTGGAATTCCGCACGCGTCCCCGTATTCTTCAATTTTACATGCATATTACAAATTAATTATCACTTGCTTTGATGTGAGGAAACCTACTTTACACAACAGAAATTTTCAAAAATTCTCAAAGGTGTCTAATGTCTACCCACTTAGCCAGCGAGATGGATAATGGTCTAATCCTTCTCATTCTGAGAGAAACCAACAGAGGGATAGTAGTGGGTTGATAATGATAATGAAAAAAATATAGAGGTTAATTTGATTTCTTTATCTAGGCCTTTGTCGAAATCTTTAAACTAAAACTAGATATGACGGCGAAGCGGCCACAATTAAACCACGAAGATTCTTAATTGATTAACATTATTAGATTATCACTTCACGGTTATTGACATTACAGATTTATAATAAAGATTCGGTGCAACAAATTATAGCCCGTACTAATCTCTATGACCGCTGATTGTGAACAATGTATGAATATGAACTTGCGCATGATAAACTCGCCTCGATGTAATCTGAAATGGGGGCTTTAGTATTTGTATCTCGCTCATGCATTATTGAGAACAAACGAGAGGCAAATTGCGGCCTATTTGGATTGCATTTTTATTGTAACAAGTCATACACGTTCATAGTATGTTGTCGAACCCAAAAGATGCGTACTGCACGTACGCGCTAACCTTCGAACGATCATAAAGTTTGGCGTGTACCGTACACCTACTAAACGTCCACAGAACACAACACACTATTGTTTAAATCCTTCGTGGAATTGTCATAACAGTATTTAAATTGAATGTTCCAGGCAAATCGATGTACAACGTGAACAACAACATCGCGATCAACAGCAACAACTCCGAGGAGCGGCTCACGGCTGAAACTGCTTCCACTGATGAAGAACTCAAACTTTGTGAGTTATATATTCTACGTTATTTAAATAATAATATGAAGTGCGCGGCTTGCGTTAAGCAACTTGGGGCGTGGTCAGGAATTGATTGGGTTACCGCTTCCATACTTCGGAAAGCACGTTAAGCCGACGGTTATCATTGGATACCAGTCGGTAAACCTTATCACAGGCCTTATGAAAATATCCAACACAGGTTGGCCACGAACCCATTTCTCCTGCAATCCAAATTCCAGCAGTTTGTTGAAGTATTCTCCAAGTTTCCAACGGTTTTGAGGAGAGACCCCTATCCAACAGTGGGACATAAGACTTGCAGCCGTTTAAGTAATTTAAAGGTGGCAAAAAGTGGTAAATTTACAGGCTGTAGATAATGTAAAAGCGTAAAGGAGACACCAGACAATCCAACTTAATCTCAATCATCTATGAGACCATTTCAAACCTATTTAGGGCTGATGCCCATGGGTGGCAGTGATCACTTACTACCAGATAGACAAAAATGCAACTTGTTTGCTGCTTCTTGCCTATAAAAAAAATAAATTGTACATTGTAATTTGTGTTTAATGCGAACTGCAATAAGAGACAAACCAAGTAACCCTATACGTCGGATAACTTTATATAAAATTCTGCTTTCCACATCGCTACAACCGGCCCATACATCTCAATGATAATAGCAAAATTATCGGTTGTTATTAATTATGCCTTTCCCTCTTTTAATGACTACAAATATTTGAAAAAAATGAACGCTTCCAACAAGTTATATTATATTTTTGATATTTCTTTTCCAGCTATTTGGACGGAGCTCCTATTGTCATTCTCGATGAAGGCCAACATCCTGCAAATCTTTGACCAGTCCGTGGGCGCGGACACGGTCGCTGTGGTGCACGGCCTCCGCTCCTTTTCGATGGTGTGGGTTATATTTGGACACACATGTATCGTCGTCTTCAAGGTTTGTATCACTTTTTCATAATTTATTTTTATGTAATTCCAGCTTAAAATAGAATTCTCCATTATATTTATACTATCACCCTTCATTATGATTTTAATTCGCATTTTATTATTCATTGTCAGATCCCCCCCCATTTCTACCGAAACGTTGTCTTGAACTGGGTTAATTTATACCAACAAGACCATCTTGTGTCCTTTATTCCTAGCATTAAGTTAAATTACAAGATGCTTTATTGGGTACATAGTATAAGATTATTATTTTGGAAATATTATTTCATGCTTAGTGCTGTGTATGGTACAACTATTTTTCTATATTTTATAACACTTTGAATTTGTATTTTTCAGTACGCCGACAACACTGCGCTAAGGGCTATTCTAGAGAAGAGTTTCTGGTTCCAGCTCATTATAAGTGCGGTCTACAGCGTCGACACTTTCTTCTGTCTTGGGTCTGTACATAATTGGCTATATCACCGACGTATCAAATATTCTCCTTGATAATACTATTACTTGCTTTAGAAAACCACAAAGAATTGATAAAACAAAACAATTTTAAATATACCCACTTGGAAGGATAAAAAATAATTGTCTATTATTTTATATATTTCGAATAGGTTCTTAAGAAAATTGGATTTTTATATACATTACTTATAAATTTATTACAAATGTATGATTACTTATGACTTTGATTACAGATACTTGATATATTATTCAAAAAGGAGAGTAAATAAAATTGGTCAAGTATTCCAAGTAGTATGATTGTACGGTATTTAATAACTATTCTATTTAATAACTATTCTATTTTCAGGGGAATGCTGGTTACATTCCTGTATTTCCGCAACGCTGCGAAAGGGAAACTCGACAGGCTGACCAAAGGCCACAGAAAAATCACATCTGGCCTCTTACAGTTCCTGGGACTGATCGCATACAGATTTGCTCGGTATAAACTTTAATATTACAGTTTACCGAAATAAGTATTTCAGTTTAAATGAAAAAAGGCATACCGTAGTCAACAAAGAATAAGTTTTAACTTGTGCGTTTTAAGTTTATTTTGTATAGCAAACAAGTAGCAAATAAACTTGCAGTACGCCCAAGTGGTCACTGTAGTTCATGAGCATCTGTAACACCAAGTAAGACGGAAGTCCTGAGGTCGACCACAGAAACAATGCTACCCCGAAGTACTAAATTGGAACGCGTCGACTAAATGTCTCCTTACCCTTCAAACGAGAATACAGCAGCGAATATTGTTGTTATATGGCAGAAATGTGGCTATTATATATCCCCAATTTAACCACAAAGAATTCACCTTCAAAGTATAGAAATGAAACGATAGAAACAATTG
The DNA here is from genome assembly GCA_018249415.1 of Phareas burnsi. Taxonomy (NCBI): domain Eukaryota; kingdom Metazoa; phylum Arthropoda; class Insecta; order Lepidoptera; family Hesperiidae; genus Phareas; species Phareas burnsi. The sequence goes on from DWKL01004329.1 coordinate 5,197, forward strand.
AAATAAATCATCACTAAATCATAATTTGATTAAAATATAAAAAACCAAATTATTCCTTGATTTAATATGAAGGGATTGTTTAACAACGGTTATTGGCAGATTGACCGCGCCGTACCTGTTCATGCTGGGAGTGGTGGAGGTGACTATGAAGTGGTTCGCGCACAACGCCGTGTTCGAGCCGCCCGCCATGGACCACGAGACCTGCCCCAAGTACTGGTGGCGGAACCTACTCTACATCAACACGCTCTTCCCCGTCGACCAGATGGTAACACTGTCCTTGTTATGCGTTACACTAATCAATAACAGATGGCGTAACACATGATATAAGTTTTATTAAAATATACTCAGTGTCAAGCTCTAATTCTGCATGAAATTAAAGGGGTAATATGTCCTTTTCCCAAAGTTAAATTAAAATTTTGTCAACAAGTGTAGCCATAATTGTTAAGAATAAATTTATAAAAGCATTACTTACCTATTGTAAGTAATTAAATGAAAATAAATGAACTCAAGAAGTAAACATTTTGCATAAGTTTAAATTAAATGCTTTCTACACTTATAGCCCCACAGTTGGAGCCAGCCTGTGTCATGGGTGCCATGTATACATATACAAATACAAATACACAATTACCCAGACCAAGAACAAATCTAAATTCATCATTTAAATCCCTGCTAGGCTGGAAATCAAACCGGGAACCCTCTGCTTGTCAGACCGTTATGATAACTGTAGCGCCACGCTGGTCGTCAATTTCATTATTTATTGTACACCAAACGATTAATAACAATGAAATAAATACGATTTAATGCACTATTGGCGGTATAAGACGGTACAACAACAACCTTGTCGCTACAATAGCTATATATCAGAAAACTATCGGGCAGTAAAAATATATATTTGAAACTAAAAGATACAGGATGTGAGTGTACAAAAATGTATGTATTTAATGTGATAATATCCTCAATTTCTTTTCCAGTGCATGCTGTGGAGTTGGTACTTGTCTGACGACACCCAGTTCTACGCTGTAAGCGCGGTTCTCCTTATTTTAGCGACAAGGTAATTCTTACTGACGTTATTGTTTAGAGTGACTGACTGAAGTTTAATAATCATCAACCCATTAATGTCCCAATACTGGCCACGGGTCTCAGAATGAGAAAGGTCAGGCCATAGTCCACCACGCTGGCCAAATGCGGATTGGTAGACTTCACACCATCAAGATCTTTACAGAGAACTCTCAGGCATGCAGGTTACCTGACGATGTTTTACTTTACAGTTAAAGTAATAATTAATTTCTAATGTATGTAACATAACTTCGAAATTTCCGAAGTGCGTGCGGGATTCGAACTCCGAACCGCAGTGTGGAAGGTCGGAATTTTATAGTTATTCTAATCGTCTTGAAACTTTGAACTTTACATTTCAAGCACAGGCATGACTTGAAGATTATACATTTACTGCATATTCTTACCTTTAAGTTGTTTCAATTACCTTTTATTTAACTAACCGTAAAAATTTCCCAGTAAACATTTAGAGGAGTTTAGAGACTAATTTTAACTGTATTGTTTTAATAGTCATTTCAAGATGTCAGCAGTGCTGACCGGCCTGTTCTTCGTCTCGTCCCTCTTGACGACTGGCTACGTGTCCTGGAGCAGCGAACACATCCCCAACAGCGAGGACCCGTTCACGCAGTTCGACAAGATCTACGACAAGCCCTGGACCCGGCTGGGGCCTTACCTCGTCGGCATGGCCACGGGCTGGATACTGTTTAAAACTAACCTGAAGATACGAATGGGCAGGGTAAGACATTAATATATTTCCTAGCTTTGGTGTCATTTTCTCGAAAAAATTATTTATGTGTTAAATGTTTATTAAAACAAATCTGCTTTCGAAAATTTGTATATTTCGCACCTACCAACGCCCTTCCTAAGCTATTTAATTCTATTCAATTACTTTATTATTATTACCTCAAATACAATCATAATATTACATAAGTGTAAAACGGTGTTGGAAGATCATAAAGAGAAATTATTATTTTGTACAAAAGACTGGGTACCCGCAATGTGTATTGTTTAGCTTTAACTTTAGTGCCGTCTGTATCTAGTTACACGGGTATCGTACCGGCAGATATGGGCGTGCGTGGGCTGGGCGGTGTGCACGGCGACGCTGCTGTTCCTCATCTTCGGGCTGTACCGCACCGAGCTGGGCGTGGCCAGCGCCGCCGTGCACAGCGCGCTGTCGCACTCGCTGTGGGCGGCCTGCGTCGGCTGGATCATCATCGCCTGCTCCACCGGATACGGAGGTGCCTTTACTTATATCTCGATTTCTCTGTTGCTTTGTTTTGTTTTTCTGTTTCTTTATTTCGTTGTTTCGCTCTTCATTTGATTTTATTTCTCTACTCATTATAATATATATTTTTAATTCCCTTATATTTATTTTGAATTTCATTGCTTCTCTTTTAATACAACATATAACTTATTAAAGCATAATCTAAATGGGTATATGTTACTTTTGTAAACCAAACTTGTTATCGCTGTAGCAGCTCAATGCTCATAATGTATTGCTTTTAGCTTTCATAAATATCATTGTACCATTGTACATTGTAGTTTTGAAGCTAATTAAATATAAATAGAAATTTAGTTAAATAAATAATAGTTAATTATTATTACTATATTCCCTATCAATATATCTATATCTAAAGAATATTTTATAGAGAGAGGAGGAGATAAAGAGTCAATAGGAATAGTGTATATATATGTCAAGTCAATCGTAAAATTTCCACCACCACTATTACCACCAACCCGCCGCGCCGCAGGCTGGGTGCGGCCGCTGCTGTCGGCGCCGGTGCTGTACCCGTTCTCGCGCGTGACGTACTGCGCCTACCTGGTGCACCCCGTCGTGCTGCGCTACGTGGCCATGCACCTCACGCACCCCATACACCTGGGCGAGCTGCTCGTCGTGAGTATATCCAATACTAATGTTTCAAACTACTCCCTTCAACTACTCCATAACATTATTTTGATGTAAAACATCTATTGGCGCACCTCGGGAGTGAAACGGCAAATGGTATGACGCTCTGTTATGCCGTCACGTCCCCTTGTATTTATAATCTGTACATGTTATTATAATAAAAATATATATTTATTTTATTAAATCGTCAAACGTAAACGTTAAACGATCATTCGGCCCACCCGATGTTAATGGTCAGCAACGTAGACATCTGTAACCGATCGCATATCGAAAAAAATCCCGATTAAAATGTTTTACTTCCCCTATATATTAAGATAGGAAGCCTCGTCAGTATGTGCTTCAACTGTAACTATATATGTTTCAAACCAAAACTACTGCTTCCAAATGTATATTACAGCTATTACAGAAAACAAATAGGTATCGCAGTTATCCAGCCGCCCACAAACCGTGGACTGTCATACAACCATATTTTTTGTCTATTGATCTCCACTAAGCTACATAGCAGTCGTGGAGCATGGTCCAGACTCAGACCATACCTTGTGCACACCGTGGAATAAGAGGGTGGCAGCAACAACCCACTTAAACATTATTAAAGATTTTTATCAAGTACGCAATCATGATCTACCTTATTATGAATCCCTTTGAAATTATGTTTCCCTTTAAAACACGGTCAGTCCCTAGTCAGTTCTATCCGAAGTATTTCCGTTTTCTAATATTTATCCTAATGATTATTATCACCAGTTTGTACTGTTCCTGGGACTGACGGTGATATCGTACGCCCTCGCATTCATCATCTCGGTGGCCTTCGAGGCGCCCATCGTCACGATGCTCAAGATCGTCTCCCCGCAGAAGAAGCCGCATCGAGTATGAAACGCGAAAATCACTAGAATAAGTTTATTTAATCAACGAAGACTTACAATTTTAACCCTTCCGTCCGTCCGTCACAGATGTGTAAGCGGCTTTTGACTGTGTAACTATTCGTTTCCATCGACTTTGAATAACTATTTAAAATCATATTTAAAATAAATAATGCAGCAATATCCATAAGAACGTGAAAATTAAAATAAGGCGATATTACTTTCATAACAGTATCAGTAGCATTGTTTATCAACTGGGCTCTGCCAGGGAGCATCCTTTGGGCCGCTTTTCTTTATACTGTACATCTTGAATCAAAAATATTTTATTTAAGTGTCGTACGCATGTACAAAGAACAAGTTAACAAAAACGTAAATCAGAGTAGAAATTATAGTACAAAAAATTATTTATAATTAAAATTTGGTGTCTACGTTTTTAATTAACTGTTAATTGATATGATCTCCAAAATTACGGAGATCTCTTTTAGAATATATTTCCCATTCAAGAAAATGAATAAATAAGTAAGCTCCTTGAAAAAAAAGTCCATTAATTATACAATCACGCTTTAATAAGTTAATTAATGTAACCGAACTGAACGTACTACACATAAATGTACTCTGCATGCCACAGAGGCTTCGTTCAAAAATAATATATTCACTACAGAACATCTTTATTTTACCAAAAAATAAATATTTACGCAAGATCGGCGAATACAGAGCAGAATAAACATGGAAGTCATTTCAATGATAAATAGTACAAGAGGCATGGACCTAATTAGTTGTAACTAATATAGTATATGCGAGGCGGGGCGGGGCGGGGCGAGGGGCGCGTCGCCACTTGACGCAGTGAGTCGTGAGTGAGGTCATTAAATGTACGTGTGTGTAGGCGTCTTGTAGTGTGTACTGCGCGTACTGTGTAAATAGGCTGTAAATATTATTTCCTTGTAAGTTTTTACTGAATATTTTTATATTAAATTGTAATAAATGGTAAATATGTGTTTCATTAATCTCACTTCATCAAGCCACTAATGTCCCACAGCTGGGCACGGGTCTCACATAATGAGGGTTATATGAGAGGAATATGAGGGTTCACATCCTTCAAAAATTTTACAGAGAACTCTTCGGCATGCAGGTTTCCTCATGATGTTTTCTTTCACCGTCATAGCAAGTAATAATTAAATTCTAATACGCAAATAATATAGAAAAATCAGAGGTGCGTGCGGGGTTCGTACCCCGGACCTCCAGTGTGAGAGGCCGGAATCTTAACCACTAGGCTATCACTGCTTTACTCTCTTGCCAGAGATGAATTTGAACACATTATATACAAACATAATTTATTAATCAATCAACATGTAGCACGAAAAGATGATTAATAAATACAGGATGGTGCTTTAAATAAAAATACAGGAAAGGAAATTCTGTCTCTTGACTGCGACAGCAAAGTGGTTTCATAATAGATATAAATTACTTAACAACGAGGCTTATATCCCTACTGTACAAATACAGTAATCCCCCTTATAACACGGTACTCTTATAACGAATTTTCATATTACGCGATTTCAGTCCCTCGTATAACGCGGGTATTCCCCCATATAACGCGGGGATTTCGCACGTTATATTTCTGTACTGTGAAATTTATAATGATTTCTACAATTCATAATTA
>DWKL01004330.1:0-10671 GCA_018249415.1 Phareas burnsi
GTCCTACCAGAACTTGTAGGTAGATGTGTTACTACTCCTCAGGACTACGACGGTAGCCTCGCTTGGAATTGTGCCCGACTGTCGCACCTCTCCAACCGAAATACAGGATTGATTCACAGCGGATTGTGAGGATGTCGGTAGTACCCACACGGATGATCTATAATTCTATATATCTATATATACATTTTTTTTTTGTTATTTCTGTACGAATCATCTAGCAGTTAAAATACAAAAGTTAACAATATTTTTCAGCCCTTAACAAGATTTAATCAAAAAAATACCTCTGTGCCTACAAATATCCGAATATCGAATCTGTAATTGGTACAATTATAATTTTATTCATACAAGAAATAAATTTTATTGTCACTCGCAATAAAGTTATTCACTGGGCGCCGGTTTTGTCAATTGAATACATGTACAGAATACAATTTAACCCTGTTGTTATGCCAGACTATAAATATCTAATTGATTTTCACGTTTCGACAGGAAATAACAAAGTTTATTCGGAAAATTTATGTAAAAGGTTGAACTATGGGACAATCGAGCGTTGATTCAATAGAGAATGCATTGAGCGAGAAGCATTGTGCTTACCATGCACCAACTGCATTCAATGGCTACATTGACCAATATAGTTCGTTCAGAGACGTGATTTACATTTATCGTTCAGCCCCAAATGGTCCATTAATTTAAAGTCATTGGTATTTCTATTTTTATTTTATAAACTGGGATTGTATTTTATTAGCTGTACTCATATCATTTTTTACACAGACGTATGTCTGTGGACATTCTGGTAAATTAAAATGACAAAATTTCATTTGAATTTGCAACCTTAATTTTCTCCACCCTATTTACTTACGTTGTAGATAAAAAAATCAACATCAATGTTTTGTAAGCCTCGTAAAAGGATTAATTACGGATATAAAAATGTGAGAGAAAGGCATCAATTTTTTTCGTTAACACGATCACAAGCCTACACTTTTTTCGTTATTTTGTTTTATTATGGGAGTGATTGGCCATGTGAATATATATTTAAGCGGTCTCTATAGTACTTTTTACAGTGTAGAAATACCAAATAAGCATGCAATCAACCTGGTGGTAAGTGGCCACTGCCGCCCATAGACATCTGAAATTAACACCAAATATAATTGAAGTTCTACCTGAAGTCGGTCACAGAGTTTCTGTAGGAACCCTTGAGGACTAATTTGGAAAGCCTCAAATAAGTAGTACGCTGCCTTACTATACCCTTTAAATTAGAACACAGCAGCGTTAAACACTTAAATCATAAAGAAGAAATAAGTGTGGCGGCAGTACCACGAAGAGTTCTACCATCTTCAAAGTTGATGGACATCTCATACTAAATTCAAATAGGACTGCTGTTCTAAACGTCGCCAAGGAAACAAGTAACGATTTTGAATATGCCATACTTTAGAGCATTGTATATAAAAACTCCAAGCCCAACATATCAGGTCATCCCAAATGGATTTGGAACAGTGTGAAAATCCAACTGAAGCGACCTTACGTGTAGGTATCTGTGGATTACGTCACGCGGGGCAGCAAGAGATCCTAATCAGCAGTTGCCGAGGCACGTGTATCCGAAAATGCCTCGCCTCGTGAGATTCGAGTGGCTATTGTGCTCACATTTCTCAGCTCGATTCTATGTGCATGACGCCACCTACACGCTAAAGGAGGCCAAAGATCTCAACAAAACAGATTTGATCACAAATGTATTGTATTCAACTACTGAATTTCGTGTGTGATATCTGTGATGTCATTTTGGAACGAAAATAGCTTTTGATGATTGATGATTTTTAATGTATTTGACCCTAGAGTTTATTATTGTTCAAAAATATTAATCAGATTACGTGTTATTCTCAGACATTTAAATTTCTTTTCGATATTTTTTTAATATCAAAGCAAGTGATAATAAAATCCTGGAAAGCACATGCCTTGGAAAAAAGTTTTCATGATTTTTGTTACACGTAATATTTCAAAGAATCAGATTTCCTAAATTAACTTTTAAAACACATTAAAAGTTAATTTAGGAAAAGTAACGCGTAATGAATATAGACACATGCTGACCACACATTATACAATACCTACATATCGAGGAGTCTTGTCGCTTTAATGACCCTTTCAAAGCCCTTTACAGCTCGATACTGCGCCCCCATTGAACGCGCTAGAAAGAAACACTTCGCTAAGTGTTACTACAATACGACTGTTCTTATGGAAAAATGGTTGACTTTTACTTTTTCTTCTTAGCGAGTTTTGTTTTGATATACGATGACATTTTTGACAATATCATATCATTTATCTAAATTGCTGGAGTTGCTAAAGTTGCAAGAGCTTAAGCTTTTCATTTCTGCTACAATTTATTATTATCTTCCATTATGGTTTAGTAGGTTATTTATAACATAATGTCTATAAAAATCTTAACTTAAAACAATCCTGTGATTCGAATATCAGCTTCAAGTCGGAACTTAGAATTAGAAACTAGAGATCCACCTATGATTTTTAAAAATGGAAAATTTTGTTACTTGATTTTATACGACTCTAAAAAGCTTTATTTGATATTTTCAGTTTAAAAACAATTTAAAAGTAGCACTCACTGTGAACGGAGCGACGTAGATTGACACACACAAAATTAACAAACACTTAGTACAATAGTTTTAGAATGTCATGCACATTTTTAGAAAGATTTATTTTTACAATTATTTCACAAAAAAACACAACCAGTTGTGATTAATGACGCTCTCTCTCTCTCGTACTATTCATGACGCAATTAATAAAAACAAACAACTCGCTTGACTGGAAGTAGATACCCATGTCCCCATATCGCAAAACCATACACAATGCCGTGCACGCCCATTGCAATAAATTGATCCTGTTCCCGATAAAAGGGTTTTCGTGGACTTTTTTATATTAGCCAAGCACACTAACACCCGAGCCTTTTTATACAAAAACCGCTTGGACATTTTATCGCATGTCTCTATCTTTAACTTTTGATTTCTTCAATTTCTGTAATAGAAAAATGTTTTTATATATTAAGGGCTGGCCAATATTTTGCTAAACAAAAAAAATCTAATTCAATAATATAATATTTTTTGGTTTTAACGAAAAAATTGATAACACTTAGTGTAACGCTGTGTGTATTACATTTTACATTTGTGTAGTGAGGTTAGGCACATAAATAAAACGAGGTTTCTAACTTTGTCTTCAAGGGTAGCATGGCGTACAGATGCATCGTTACTAATCAATTTAAGATGGTATCTGAAATTGATTAGTAGTGCCATGTATGCGTACGCCACCTCTACCACACAAAAACCACGATAATGTAATTACCATTTTTAATCACAATCCTCTACGGTATTTTTCTTGTCTTATCAAATTCAAAAGTATATACAAACGTCGTCGAAAGCACAGTTCCTACAATAGTATACAAAATTTTCCAGCAACAAACAATATTGTAAGAAAAACGTCAAAACCGATTCAATGAGCTTATTTTATGTAAGAAGTTAATGCAAATAAACATCACAAACACTATATTTTTCTCGTTGAACCCCGCGTTACTATCCGATAAACCGGCCCCAATATTCTATGGGCCCGTAAGCTAGTTATCAGCAAATACAAATCCCATCAAAAGTTCCACATTTGTTTTTTTCCTTATAAGACGAGATATTGAAGAACAAAAGATAGGTGATAAACTATAATCGCTCAAATAAATTTTACGCAATCAATTTAACTTTTAGAATTATAGAGAATTACAAAGATGCATGGACAATATATTATTTAAATATTCGGCATGCATAAAATGTATATATGGGATTAGTTGTTATATGTTTTTTTACTTTTTTAAATATTATTTTCTCTTCCAATCACAAGATGGTAGCGCGACAAAGTAGTTCTAAAGTTTATTGGCAACCAACAAGTTACTGATAAAATCGACTTCACAATTAAACTTGATAAAAAAGGCAGTTCGGAGTAAATAAGTACTTTCAGTCTCCCTAAATCAGTTTGAAAAATGTCACAGAATGAAAATTTGAATGTCCCATTTCGTTCCGCTTGCAAATCCGTGCGGTGAGATAAGCTGATTAGCAAGTTAAAAGGATAGCCCACAGAAGCCGCGGCAAAGTAGCCAAATTAAAACAATCTCATTATCCGAGAAACGTCAAGACTCTACCTGATATACGGCTCTAGTTGCGCACCATTGTTTTATATCAATAAATTAAATATATCTTTTTTATACATTCAATCTACATATAAAAAACCCGCAAATCCCCGTTATTAATTTAAGATAAGGATAAACGCTATGACAAGAAGTTCTACAGAAAAAAACCCAAAAATAGATATTCAAATCCATTGTAAAGCAATATATTCATTAAAATTCACTAAGACAAATAAACTTCAGCTGCTCTGTCTGGTTTGTGTTGTCTTATTAGATCTTATCTTCGCTACATTAATATAAAAAATATTTAAATCAAATAAATTGCTTGTTAATATGGTAAATTTCACTCCAACCTGTGCAATAGATGCAAATTTTCAAACTATATTCACTTTTATCATCATTTTCATGAAAAAAATCAATGTGAAGGATAAAATGGTAACATTTTCTAGATCTAATCTTAAAATCTAGTATGAATATAAAACGAGGTTTAAAAAATGAAAAAAGATGATCACGACTCTTTAAAACTAACAAAGGATCCTTATCTGCAATATTTTTCTTTGTTTAAAGCATGAATTCATTAATCTTCTTAGAAATAAAAACTGTGAAGCTATGAAGCTTTTGTATCCAATTATATGAATATAATTAGAAAAAGGCTGTATTCAGAGCTAGGTTCGGATAAACTGCCACAACACCGATTACTGTCTTATAAAAACTGTGTTTAAATTCTTGTTATTTTTTTCTTTTTTATTCTAATACAGCAAATGGTGGTACGGCCTACTTGACTTTAAATGAGGTAGAAGTCATACCTGCTTCACACTGATGCATTGCTCTCTTGACGACTGAGGTGGAATTCCTCATATAAATATATATCTCTACCTTATTACAAATATGAATACATGTGCCTCCACCCCATTTAAGTCATGCAGTTCTACCAACTTTAAACCAATATATGTGTGACGTACCAAGTGTAGGCGAAAGGAGCATAGCATCCTCTGACCATGCCTATAGACCGATGACCCGAAAAGACAAAGCACAAGATACATTTGAGTGCCGTAAATTAAAGAAGGCCTATATCCCGCAGTGGACTTCAAAAAGCCAATGAATACATGGACGATGTGCGATTCAGGAAGAAGGATGTATTAATGTTTTCTTAATTACTTACATGACGTATTCCGGCCATTCTCTGGATTATGCCGAATAGCAAAGCATCTGAGACCTATTAAACAATTGGGGATAAATAATATACGTCCGTGAGTTGCAGTATCCAATTAACATCAGACAGACAGCATCCATTAAGTGAAGAAGAATACGTCCGGAATTAAAATACGAGGAAGTGGGCATTAGAAATTAATGGTATCATAATATATGCTTTAATGGTAAAGAAAAACATATTAAGGAAACCATCTCACAGGTTTCCTTTGTAATGTTTTAATAGGTGTGCAGAGCTTACCAACCTGTATTTATCTAGTTTGGTATTATATTTTCTATTAATCAATTACTGCTAATGTCTGTTGCGGTCTCCTTTCAGTATGAGAAGATATTTAGACTTCATCCTACCACATACCTTCCACGTGATGTTTTCTTCATTGTTAAAGCAAGAGACAGTAAAATTCTAAGTCACATTACTTCAAAAATCAGAGTTTTGAACCGCACCCCCTGAATAAGGGTCATAGCATAGGTATTATTGCTTGAACTATTCCCAGGTCGTTGATTATTATGATAAGGAAATAAATTCTTCATTACATACAAAGCTTTAGCTCGTTACAAAAAGAAAAGTTATAACATTTATTCAAAATACGGGTTAATTTCTCATCTTTAAAGTTGCGGTAAGAATTTTTTCCTCCCTATTATTTATGCTGAAAATTAGTTTCGTCTGCTTACCGTAAACGCTGCGAGCGTTAAACGTTTGAAAATATGAAAACGGGTTTTGCTTAACAATGATTTATAACGGCCCAGTTATCTCTAATGTTTGTTAACTGCATCTTGCTCCCGCTTTACGATGCATTTTATAATATTAATAACGTGCCAAGCATATTACATCCTTATTTGCGTAAGGTTTTAATACTGCCTTAAGGAAACCACAAGAAAGATGTGTAAATTTCCGCGTTATTTATTAAACGACTCTCTTTTCACTTTAAGACTTTATTAAAGAAAAATGTTTACCTGAATTTTTATTCGTGTAATAAAATATAGAACACGATAAATGAGACATACATTTTTATTAATAATATTGTATTATGATAGACACAACAGATCTTGTGAGTGATGATATAAAAACTAAATGTTGTTTTAAGTTTAGCTCGGCCTTTCTAGAGACGATATTTATATTAGGCTAGTAAATCAATGTTGATCGATGTGCTACCCTGATCAAACATAGAAAACAATAATTCAAATATAAGTTGAATCTATATCTTATCCCTTATTTATGCAATTTCGTTCAGTGTATAGCCACACTGAAAGAAATACAGAATTATTACTCATATAGGTATAAAGTTTAAAAGAACACAACACAACACATAACAACACTTTATTTAGCACAATGCCCTAACTTTTCTATACTCTATACGAATAAACAAAATCGAACTGTCTGTCTGTAATTTCGAAATTTCGTTCATACATCATCAAGCCATTGCTGACCCACTGCTGGTCACGGGTCTCCTCTCAGGTTGAGAAAGGTAAGACCATAGTCCAATACGCTGACCAAGTGCCAATTGATAAAATTCACACGCCTTTACAGTGTGCCAGCCATCTAAAATTCCTGACGATGTCTCCTTGACCGTCAAAGTAAGTAATAATTATTTTTTAATACGTACATAATATCAAAAAAATGAGCTGCGTGCGAGTTACGAACCCCGGCTACCCAGAGTAAGACGCCAGAATCTTACTATTGGGCTATCACTGCTTCTTTATCCAATATCTTTCTAATATCATCTATTTATATGGACGATACCTTAACATAAAAACTTTGTTTATATTTTTTATCTGTCAGTAATACATGAGCAAACTTTGGAAAGTACATAACAAATTGGAACATAGCTTTTCCACTACCTTAAAGAACTTCACTAGGAGTAATTTAAATCGATATTACCAAAAGCAAAAGCAAGGCTAATTGTTTATAAAGTATAATTGACAAAAGGGGTTTGTGTTAATTACGAGATTTTGAGACTGACGACAAATAGAAACATGGCTGCAAACGACGCGAGTGACGGACCCCGGGGCCCGCAACCCCTCTGTTATTGTAAAACGCACCCAGGGTGTAATTTGGCAACGCGCGGTGATGCTATCACACCACATTTCCCTGCAGATACCGCGTTATTTAATGCCGCTATTTGGCTCGCGTCCTCCGACTCTCAAACAACCATTTTTGCATTTATGTTTGCCTAAATAGAGCTGTGAACCTATCTTATTAAATACCGCCCTTAGATTCTGGATATTTACTTTCTCGCCGAAAAAAAAATTCGACACTATGTAATATATATGTACATATTTAATATATATATGAAAACAATTATTGAGGTAATATTTATGCTGGAATCATCTACTCTCATACATTAAACAACTATTCTCCTTTCTATTATTACAGACACATTGTAAGTACTTTAAACAAAACATAATCAACATATTATAGAAAACATATTATTGTGCTTAGAAATTAAAGCAGCTTTAAAATAACTTCTCCGATTGGTTGTCGAGGGGCATGAAGCTTTTCTGTTGCTTATATACGATATAATCATATTCAGTGTACAAAAGTTTTCTGAAACAAAACGGCTCAGCTTGCGAGGGAGCTTTTACTATAAACGGAAACGCGAACTTTGCCCTGTAAATAATAAATTAACCATCTGCAAACTCGATACATACTTATTCAGACCTAACTCTTCGCCCAGAACTTCAAGGTGTAATATATTGTTTTACTTAACTTATATTGATATGCATACTACTTTAGTATGCAATCCACCTAATGGAAAATGATTACTGCCCCCGATAGACATCCGTAATCAATCCCAAATGGTTGAAGTCCACGAGGATTCAATGTTGGAAAGCCTAGTGCATCTCGCTCTACGTCATCGTTCAAACCAAAACACAGTATCGTGTAATACTCCTATTATAAAATAGAAATATGATCGGCGGTGATGCCTCTGAAGTCGAAACCACGTCACTTTACTTGAGAACTCAACTACAATAATTTTGCAAAAATATTATATTATGTATAAAGTTTCACCACAGCCACGCAATAGAGACGCGTCGGAGTATTTATTTACAGAAAATTTAATAACACACCCAACCGCTGAAGTTCGTAACAAGAAATCTTGGCGAGTTAAATATTTCAGTATCGTCGAATAAACTCGTTCACCTGGTGCCTGTTTAAAATTCTCAGGTGTCGCGGGACGGGAGCGAACTTGCCAAACTTGTCGGAGTTGGCGGCTGTCGTGGGAACATCAAGCCGACGTTTGACACCTCGCTCGACTTCGGAACAAACAACAATCCCTGGAGGAACTCTTCAAACACTTTCACTATCTAAGTACCCTTGTCTAAAATTACAGTTTGCGGCCAAGTGTTTCGCAATTTATAAGTTCTGAGTACCGCCAACGGAAACCCGCCTGTTGCTGCGTTATTTACTGAAAAATATTACATTTGAAATATATTACTTTTATTGAATATATCAAAATCAATAAATCTGGTGAGACCAATATTATTTACACTATTGAAATTGTTTCACCTGCGAAGATTTCGAAGGCTGCAACCCACGACTGGATCTTTATCCAACAGTGAGGAATTTTGAAAGGGACTTTTTAAAAAACTATAAAGTACATATTGATTTAAGTATTGAGTTAAAATCGTCAAATAATTGGCATAAATATCACATTGTTATATTGAATTTATTTTTGGAAACCTTGATTAACGAATGAACTGATTAATTAAATAAACCTACTTACTTTCGACAACAAAACTGCTATTTATCTGAACAACTAATTACGGAATCAATTATCGTATTATCCAACACGTATTTATAAATGACCACATTACTCGTATATTTTCCAATTTCACATTAATTTGCATTGTCGTATGGACACCCACATGATATATATTATTATGCATACAATACAATTTAAATAACACAGCTTCCGATTTATAAATAAAGTGTTGCAATTTTTTAATTATCTGTATCACTAATTTGTTCTGTAATATGAAAAAATAATTACTAAAAATTAACTTATGGATGAATGAAAAAAATACTGCTTGCTTTTATAGCAGCAGTGATCTTGCTGCTAAATTCTGAACTTCAGGCTGTAGATAGCTAAGAATTTATCAGGCTAGGTGTACGTGCTATGACTGCTGGTCATACACCCTGGGCATCAGTCAATAACCTTTTGACTTGTCGAAAAGTTACTGAACGATAGCGAATACTTGGTATAGGGGTGTTCTCTCCGCATATCCCCTTGGTCAGCAGTGGCTACAATGAAAAACAGGATCGCGAGGGATTGACTGCGGGCTGTGGTCGGTTATCCGATCTGACAATTAGATGTGGCCTTAAGTTGTCATGCCTCGGTCTATCGGCCGAGGTGTTACCGGGACTAGAGCTCTACAGGCTCTGGAAGTAACCCAACAGACGTCGCGCTGAGGACACTAGTGCGTTTCTTTGGAAAGGGAGGACACTGGTGCGTTTTTTTGGAATCCCAGAGCCTCCCTTTATGCGCCGTATGGACACCGGAGGAGTGGTAATGAGTAATAGTCTCACATAACCCAATTTTTTTGAAGATTTCCCTCTCGATGCAAAAAAAATGTACACGCTAATCTGCTAACTAACTCAGGGATCACGAATTTAAAAGTTTAATGATATATTAAGTATTTTTAATAGCTTCACTACCAAACACCAATTTGTTTATTTTTATTGTGAGAAGATTTAAGAAATGCCTATACAATATTAATCACTCAAAAGTCAATCAGTTTAGAAATCTAAGATAAGATACACATACATACAAAAATGCATAATAGCGGTTACAAGTTAACCAAAGTACTACATCCTTTAGGCCAAGTTCCAATCTATTAAAATCAATCATAGTGTTAACAAAAGTTACGCAGTGAATTTCACTTATTACCGGATGTGGACGCAAAGTTTATACCGCAGCTAAACATCTTGGTCAGTCGCTACCATTCTGGCCAGAACTTGCGCGAACTAATCTAATTAACAACGACTCACCGGACTTCCCAAACGAATGTTATTGTCACTCGATTAGGTAAATAATTTAAATCCTTTGAGACTCTATCATTGGTATTGATTTTGAACCAGATTTTTTAAAATAGCATAGAAGTAGCAAGTGACCCGCGTAGCGCAGCCACAAACGTACCGGTTTGACACACAAGGGGCTCCGGATTCGATCCCCGGCCAGACAGACACCTAGATGATGAATTTACATTTCTGTTCAGGGTTTTTATTTTTTTTATGTTTGTAAAGTAGCAAACGAGCATGCAGGCCACCTGATGTTAAGTGGTCACCACAGCCCATGGAC
>DWKL01004331.1:0-10670 GCA_018249415.1 Phareas burnsi
GGTGGACTATGGCCTAACCCTTCTCATTCTGAGAGGAGACCTGTGCCCAGCAGTGGGACATTAATGGGTCGATGAATGTCATGTCATGTCAACATAACTTCGAGAATCAGGACCTGTCTGCCTTATTGCTGGGTTTGTTATAAAACAAAATTGAGCCCAGAATTTTACTACTAGATTAAAATTGATTCTACACACGTCACCCTCATAATTTGCAGTGAAGCAATAATTTTTTTACTGTTGGAAAGGTGTGGTTGTCGGGTACAATTACAAGCGAGGCGGCCACCTTAATCCTCCAAAGGAGTCACGCATCTACGTACGACCTCAAACAGGGCTTTCGTCCTGTTCGAAGTTAGATGTAAGTGTCCATGGGCTGCCATGACCATTTAACATTAGATGGACTGCACGCTCATTTGATACTCTTCAAACATAAAAAAAATACATCAACTTAAGCGACGTGACTAGTACTAATGACGTTAGTAGTTTATCGCCCACCGTCCCTCGGGGAAGCAAGTTATTGGTACAGAAGTGAAAACTTACGAAGAAATTCCCGACTAACTGGAATTCGGTTTAAGTACCCCCGTGGAGTGTTTGTTAACACTTTGCTTGACGCGCCCCTAAATTGAAAAGCTGTTCCTTCATTAATCTAAATTAATTATTAATTTTTAATATTTATTTCATGTAACATCACACACATGTCCCTTTGAGAAATTACTCTAGTTTCTCAAAGGGACTCTAGTTCCTCAAGGGATGATCGCAACTCCGCAAGTGTATTATAATTATAAAATCTGCGTATTCCATGCAACTTGAGTGAGTTCGCAAAACTTCTGCTGCACGAATTATGCTATAAGCATTAACATTGTATTTTAAACGTATGATCATTAAATTAATAGTTGTTAAATGTTGCATTAGAGATACGCTATCATATTGGCTTTTACCTATAAGAATAGATGCCATTTGGTTTTTAATAAATAAATAAAATAACTACAATCAGCGGCTTAGAATAGTTTCATGGGTGGTAGAACTGTAGTTCCACTGGGGAGGTCCCACCTCCGCCCTCATAATACGCAGTGAAGCGCTGTGTTCCGGAGAGGTGTGACCTTCGGGTACACTTACAGGAGAGGCGACCATTTTATTAGGAGATTTAGGAGTAGTAACGCATCTACGTACAATCCCAGATATGACATCAGTCCATGGGCTGCAGTGATCGCTTAACATCATAACATAATTTTAAATGTGGTAGAATTATAGTTCGTCCGGAGGATACCACTGCCGGCCTCGTAATCCGCCGTGATGCAATTCTTGTTTCGGTTGGAGAGGCGCGATTGCGGGGCACACTTACAACGAGGCGATCATCTTAGTCCTCATGGGTTGCAGTGATCACTTAATGTCAAATAGCCTGCACGCACGTTTGTTGCGCTTCTTACACAAAAAATGATGTTGTAGATCTTATAAGTGATATAGGTTTATGTAATTATTATACATTTTCGATGACATTTTGTTCGTGTAGTTTTAAAGTTATTTCTCACGTTGATTATAAATTCGTACGTGATTTTATAAATTCATCACATAGAGTAACATCATTATCAACCCCACTGCTGGGCACAGGTCCCCTCTTAGAATGAGAAAGATTAGGCTGTAGTCCACCACGATGGCCAAGTGCGGCTTGGTAGACCTTAAACACTTTCGAGAACTTCATAAAGAACTCTCAGATTTTTCCTCACGATTTTTTCCTTCATCGTTAAACCAAGTGATAATTAATTTCTAATACGCACATAGCGTATTAGAAAGTAACTCTAATCGGCAATAATGGAAATCCATTGTTAGGAAAGCACTCCATAACGATGACATTTGATTACCATCTCCAAGTACCACATCTGCACAACCACGACCACTCTGTGAAGAGTTTCCGACTAAGAAGAAGTATTAGAAATTAATTATCACTTGCTTCGAAAAATCAGGGTTATGTGCGGGATTCGACCCCGGAGTCCCAGCGAGAGCGGCCGAAATCTTAACCACTAGGCTATCACTGTTTACTGCTACAGTAACATGCGAATTTTAAATAAAAACGTATCGCGAAGAACCGTATTGTATCGTATCGTCTCGTATTGTATCAGGTGAGGTGCACCCTTGTACCTTTATTTACAACAAAACACCCCGGTTACCGATTCACCTCATAAGCAAAACTGAAGCGAATAGCTACAATTTGCGATAACTACACACAGCAGAATCTTTGACGACCCAACTAATAAGACACTTTTTCCATTATATACAATGAACGAGTAGCGATATTGTGAAGTGTTATCTAGAACTATAGTACCGGGGAGTTACCACCGCCGTCCTCACAATCCGCCGTGAACCCATACTTGTGTTTCGGTCGGAAAGGTGCGGCTGCTTAGAGCAAGGCGGCGGTATCTTAGTCCTCAGGAGCAGTGACGCGTCTACATATGACCTTAGTCCGGGTTGAGGTTAAATGTGGGCGTACATGTGGTGCAGTGACTATTCACATTTGGTGGCTTGCGTGTTCGTTAGCTACTCTCATCGCATTAGTAAATAACAGTAGCAAAAAAAAGTAGATGTAAGATGTACCCTTCAAGATTGGCTTTTATACGAAAATAAAGGACTATTTTTCGGTAAGTCTAAATATTATACAGTTCGACAAAGCTTGTCATTTTTTTTACATTTCAAAAATATTAAACGAGGGTGCTCGCCACCTGATGTTAAGTCGTCACTGCAGGCTGTTGATAACGTTACCTCGAACAGGACTGAAGCCGTATCCGACGTCGTACGTAGATGTGCCACTACATCTGAAGACTAAATGATCAACTCGTATATAAGTATACCCGTCAACCACACCTCTCCAACCGAAGCACAAATGTGCTTCACGACGGATTGTGAGATCAGCGGTGGTATCTCCCCGGCCAAACTATGGTCATATCAGCTATCAAGTTACATGGACCTTCGCAAAAAATATATATAATAAAAAGAGATTAAGTACGTTAATTAACGTCTTCGCTTATACGCTTCATCGCTCGCTGTCAGACGAATGAATAAGCAATGTTTACGATAGCATTTTATACCGAGCCGACATAAAAGAGCCGTAAACCCGTTGGCATACTGAGTACACTACGCATAACAATTTCTGATTACTGACTATCGCACTTGCAAATGAACCGTCACAGATAAAATAATAATTAAATTACGCACGCAGTTCCACGATTTGTGAAGATCGTAACTGATCCGCAAAGTTAGCACTTTTGAGAACTAAGAAGATTGTCACACTTGTAAGTGTAACTGACAACCACACCTCTCCAACCGAACCACAGGAAGAATTATTATGTGATAATAGTAGCAAACGAGCGTGCCGTCCACCTGATGTTGAGAATCCGAGCGTGCCGTCCTGATATAAAGTGGTCACTGCAGCCCATGGAGACCCATATCTCACCTAAAACAAGACTGAAACCATGTTTAAGATGGTACGTAGATGCGTCACTACCCCTAAGCCTAAGTGGTCACCTTGCTGTTAGTGTATCCGGTAAGCACACTTCTCCAACCGGACCACAAGAAGTTTCACGGCCGATTATGTGGGTGGCGACGGTATCTCCGCAGACGAACTATTATAGTTCTACCAACTATTAAACATTTAAGCTTTGAAGTCACTTTCAAAATGCTTATTGAAGTCAGTTTCACTAACCAAAGGGAGTACCGATGGTCCGCAGAGCTTCAATAAGTATAAAGCTTCATTTGTAATTATGCAAAAGGGTTGACAAGTCCCTTGTAGGTCCCTCAGTACATTTTTATGACTCGCAGCCGAACGGAGATATAAAATAGCCATGAAACCCTTATTTATGGGATTCGTCATAAAACAAGATACCTTGCCCTTTGAGCTCAATGGTTCTACGCGAACACAATAAGATTGAAATTTGGTAGATTTTTCTTATATTACCGAACCTCATTATCATAAATGAAATGTTAGTATATAAACATTTTCGAAGGTTTCAAATGTTCAGTTGAAACTAAAAGTAAGACTGAAAAGTTACAAGTTTTTTTAATATTGTTGGTTAGGCGACTTTCATTTTCTTAAATTTTGTCTATATTGCCTCAGTAAACTTTTTGATTTGCCGGCTATGTATGCACTGCGTTCATAGGGTTTTAATTTGGAGTTTATCAAAAGGGTAATGAAATGGCGTCAATGAAGCCCCATACACAATTATTACAAAAGAAGATTTTTTTCTTTTAATTTTGACTCATTGTTTTCCATCGGCTGCAAGCCACTTAACACCAAGTAGCCTGCATGTTCGTTTGCCACACACATCTTCTAACACAAATATAATAATACATTAGACCGATATATAACAGGACATAAATAAACAAATTCTCCTGTTGAATTAACAATTACTTCGTCCAAAGAAAACAAAACTCAGGAACTGAACTCGACACTCATCGGGCACTTCTATCGGAAGATTAATCATTTGTCAAAGTTTGTTAATCCTCGTTCAGCAGTTTTAATGAATTCCGCTGCCTCCTGCGACGGGAATCCGTTGATCTTAATTCTTTAGGTTTTATTAATGTTTTGTTGAATCAATATAAGATTGTAAGTAATAACTGGGACCATTTAGCGTAGTGAGTGGGTACAGCCCTTTTTAAGTTAGACAATTAGCACTCCTAAAAACTGGAGGAGGTTGCGAGCTTCCACCACTAGGTTGCCCCAATGCGAATTGGTGGAGTTGACACTGGCCAAACCGAATCGGGTCCCATCGCCAGGCACGGGTCTCTCTATACAACTGAGAAAGCCGGGAGCATATTCCACCGCGCTGCTCAAATGCGGTTTGGCGGCGATCGGTTACTGACCAACACGGTTGGTCAGTAACCGATCGCCGCCTACCTTCGATGTTGATTAACTTTTTAGATCGGTTACGATGTGTACAAGCTGCAAGGCTGAGCGCGCTATCGTAGTATTACTGTGGAGAATACTATTTCGAGAATTACATCATAATTGTACGCCACGTTCAACGTTAAAAAGTAATAGAGCTGGATAGAGACCAGCGGTATTTACTGTAATGTATGAATTCTGAATATATTGTTCTCCGTAAAGTACTTGACGGTGTGTAAAGTAACAATCCACACTTGGCTGGCGTGGTGGACTGTGACCTAACCCTTCTCATTCTGAGATGAGATACGCACCTAGCGGCGGAACAGTAATGGGTTGATGACGACGAATGAGAGTGAGAGTTCAGAAGGACTAAACCAGCACAATTTCAATGGAATTCCATTCATATTGTGCTGGTTCAGTCCATTAGTTCACCATGCTGCTCAATTGTTTTGCTTTGCACATTGGAGAACATTAATGACATTGGTCTGTCATGTAGATTTATTTACAATTTATTTGAAGAAGTTTATTCGGAAGTAAAATTTTAAACGCATAGCTCCACAATAGAATTTTGTTTCTTGAGTGCCATGAACATGTACATAGAAATCCAAACCCAGAAAGTGCCCGCCTGGTCGGATTCGAACCCGGGACCCTCTGGTAGGCTGTTTAGAGACTGCTGTGCCATGCGGATCGTTGTTTTACTTCACCGTTATACTAAGTGATAACCTTAGGCACGCATGACTCTTCGAAGTTACGCGTGCCTAAGATCCGAACCCTGGAACTTCACTGTATCAATAAAGTTACTACAGGATTATCACAAATCTCCTGAAATACTTTTAACACGAGATTACAACCGGACTAAACCGATCGTAACTCGACGCCAATCGTAAAACGATTCAGGAATAACCCGCAACCTTGATGTAACGTGAATTAGGGTCACCGAGCCGCAGTTATATGACGCGTTTCACTTAGACATGTGAGCGAGAAGCGATGAACGCCTGTTATCATAAGGAGCTCACTAAAGTTAATCATTATCATATAATTATTCGTTTCACTTAAACATGTGAGCGATAAGTGGTGGATGCGATTTATATTGATCATTGATTTTTTTTATAAAAGTTTTACCAATATAATAAAAATATTCATTTTTCTTAAACATGTAAGCAATAAGCGGTTAATGCGAATTATATTCATCATCATAATTATCATTAATTATCACAACTACTGACTTACTTCGTCCCTAGCCCTAAGGGTTTTTTATTAAATAGAAATTGAGTATGCAGTCCACCTCATAATAAGTGGTTAATGCCGCGCGTGTACGTATGTACGTGAGGTCAACAATACATATATACTAAAATAATAAAGCTGAAAAAGAGTTTTTTCGCTCGTTTGTTTGTGTATTTTAACGCGCTAAAATCTGGAACTACCAGTCGAATTTTAAAAAAATATTTTTTAATTCGATTGGCTATTTATTGAGGAAAGCTTTTAGGTAATATAACATGACACAACGATTCTTACGAGCGAAGCAATTAGCATGCAAATTTTAAACAACAAAGTATGCGAAATGACACCGAGCATGCGGATGCGGGCCGGCGGTGGGCCGTGCGGCCGATGGTCCTTGTTCTCGTGAGTGAGGTTGCGGGCATCAGTTAGTGTGAAGTAAACTTAATGAATTACTGGTTTCCTTAATAATGTGTAATCGGTGGACAATAAAACGAAGGAACCAAAAGGCTTTATCGCTTTGTAAATTTTTTGGCGCCAATCCAGTAGTAATTTGATATCAATCGTAAAACTGTTGTAAATTAGGGTCATCGTGCCGAATTCTTATAAATACCTTGTCCCACAAAGAGTGGATAAGGGAATAGTTTTAAAAACTGTCTCACGATGAACATAGTTTACATAGCATTGAAGTAGCAAACAAAAATATAGCCGCCGTAATAGATGGTCAATGCCGCTTATAGACATCAGTGTAATCAAGCACATATTTAAGATCCTAATGGCCCTGTTTAAAGGTAGGCAACCTACAGTTCGTCCGGGGAAGTATCGCTGCCGCTGTCATAATCCGCCATGAAGCAAATTTTGTGTTTCGCTTGAAGAGGTACTGAGGCCGAGCACACTTACAACGAGGCGACCATTATAGTCCCCAGGAGTAGTAACGCATCCACATACGGCCTCAGATTGAACTTCAATTTTATTTGAGGTTAGATGTGGGTGTCATGGGCAGTGATTACTTCACATCAGGCGACCTGCTCGTTTGCTAGTCTTCGAATTCGTTCAGAGTGTGCGTGGGCGGCGGGTGCCGGTCGGCGGCTGCCCCCTCCGCGGTAGGCCAATCTTTCGGCCTGAGCGACAGGCGTCCAAAGACTCTCGCACTATCTCGTTTTACCGAATGATTATATACATAAATTTAGTCCACATTTTTATTTTCGAGTCATATACTTATTAGGTGCTCTAACACTAACCGAGGTCGGCCTCGGATGAGATCATCATCATCAACCCATCAAGGTAGGGCACGGGTCTCCTCTCAAAATGAGAAGGGTTACGCCATAGACTACCTCGCGGGCTAAGTGCGAATTGGTAGACTTCACACACCTTCGCGAACTTTACTAAGAACTCTCAGATGTGTAAATTTCCTAACAATATTTTCTTTCACCAATAAAGCAAATGATAATTAATTTACAACACGCACATAACTTCAAAAAATCAGAGTTCCGTGGAGGATTTGAACCCCGGAGACCCAGGGTAAGAGGCCGGAATCTTAACCACTAGGCTATTACTGCTTTATCTAATATTACCATCCATTTTTTTTATTTTTGAATTTCATAACTATTAGGTATTCTAACCTTAACCCAGGTCAGCAGATCTGTGTGATCCCTGAATACTAAACTGAACCAACAAAATTTCACTGTGAAGGAAAACATCGCGAGGAAACTGAATTACCTGAGAATTCTCTACAAAGTTCTTAAAAGTGCGAGAAGTCTCCCAATCTGCATTTACTCAGCGTGGTAGATTATGGGTTAAGCCACTTCACATTTTAAGGGGAGACACGATGAGCCCATCAGTGGAACAGTAATAAATGTTGATTGAGTCCGTTAGTGATGGCAGGCTGTTGATGAGTATCATGCACAAGTCAACACCATAAAGCAAACATTGACATGGGTTTTTTTCGAAATTTCTAGGATTTTTAGATTACATAAAAAAATACTAGCGTTGGCATGCGACCTTTATGGAATTTAAACTGGAATAAGGGTTAACCCTGTTTGTGCCGGTAGCTACAGCCATTATATACTCGTAAAAGGTAATTTGTCGAGTTCAAACGATTTTTTTAAACATTTTCAATTGCCAATTACGAAATGGACCTCAATTATCCTGTCGGTCTGTTTTCAAAGCAGAAATGTTTATGAAGTTGTTTTCAAGAAAGAGTCACTTTTAATATGTATAACCGGTTTTCCTAATCCAATGCCTGATTAAGGTCAGAGGTCTAAAATTTAGGAATGTAGTGGGATTTTCCATGGTTTGGCTATGATGATACCAACACCATGTCTACACTTGTCGTGTAGAAATGGTGTCAAGGTGCTGTCTAAACTAGGGACATCCAGCCCTTCTTACACTCTTACACACCTTATGAAACTGAACACCATGAGGAGATATGGCGATTATCCGGATCTCGACGGATCCTTCTTTGTCTGGGTTTATTCTCAAGTAGGTAAATTGCCCCAGATTATTAATATTTCCTTATGGATGCAATTCTTTTTGGTGTCCCACTTCTGGGTACGGGTCTCTCCCACAACTGTAGGAAGCCTGAAGCATTCTCCACTGCGCTGCGATGCGAATTAGTTGAGATACAGGTAGGTGGGCAACTCATTTTGGTAGTTTCCAAGCCACCCACAAGGCCACCGTCAAGGTTTAATGACTGATATCCAATGATAACAACTAGAACCGACATTTTGACGTGCCCTCCGCAGCACGGATGACGCTCCGCTGACGGACGCTCCGAAGCGCGCATGAAGTTCAGTCGCTCTATCGACTAGCGGTCACCCGTGCAGCTCCCGACTGCGCCCGACGTTGCTTAACTTTGTTGATCGGTTACGACCTACGCAAGCCGAAGCGCTTTGCGAGCTCATCTCAATATTAACAACGACAAATTAAATCCTCAAATATAATAACAATTGTTTGGTATTTTTTTATATTCCTTATAACATTTTATTTAATATTTCCTTATAACATTATAACAATAATATTTATAATATTGTAATATTACGTGGAAACATTAGTAATAGGATACCATGGCCTTTGTATATGGGTATCAAAGGCTTCGGTCTTATTGTTAGCCTAGCAGTCGTTCTCCCGATGGTCAGAGGATGCGGGCTCCTCAACTCTCGTGGAAGCAATCTGCCACCAGGTGGTCAATTGTGGAGGGCCGTGATACCCCCGAGTTGAGTCCGTTACCTAGTCGTGACATTCCTACATATGACGTGCCAACTGAGTTACAAATTTACCCATCAAGGTGCTGTGTTTTGGTTTGAACGATGCCATCAAGCCAGACATAACAAATTGAAACATCCCAACTTTGTTCTCAGTCTGTCCGACGTCAGATTAATAGATGGTAGAACTAAGTTCGTCCGGGGAGGTACCACCGCCCTGATAATTCGCCGTGAAGCAATTCCTGTGTTTCGGTTGGAGATGTTTGGTTGTCGGGTACAGTTACAAGCGAGACGTCGATCGTAGTCCTCAGGAGTAGTAACTTATCTACGTACGGCCTCAGACAGGACTTCACTTCTGTTTAAGGTTAAATATTCATGGGCTTCATTGACCACTTAATAATAGGTGGACTGCTTGCTCGTTAGCTATTAATACGCTATAAAAATAGTATTTATTTTATTTTTCTCTTTTGCTTTGTAATCATTTTACAACTAGAATTATAACGACCCCTTTCTACTTGTGTCAGGTGTAAAAAAAACTGGTTGGGTCTTTGATCACGTCGTAGCTCGGGGCCAAAGGTTTCTGACCCCTTCACTGAAAGGTCCGGCAATTACTTGTGCTTTCATCTAGCCGAATATATGCATTTATGAAACTTTTACCGCTAAGTTTGCGTGAGAATTGCTTACAAGACGGAGTTTCGAGGCCTTTATAAGCTGAGAAGTCTAATGGCCTTACCTTAAAGGTAGGTGCTAACTAAGGGAATTCGTGTGAAACATATTTGAAAAATAACATTATAATATTTATTAGACGACCCGCATGGAGCAGCTGATTCCATTCCATTCTGACACGCAGAGGATTCCGGGTTCGATGCGCGGCCAAACAGACATTTAAATGATGAATTAAAATTTATTTTCTGGGTCTGGATGTTTATGCACTTGTCTTTGTATGTATCCACATAGGTGCCTAGGACACAAGGTTACTCCTATAGGGGATCTTTGAGTGTAAAAAGCTTTTATCTATAGGTGGTAGAACTTTAGTCCGTCCAGATTGGTACCACCGCTTTCATAATTCGCCGTGAAACAATTCCTGTGTTTTGATTGGAGAGGTGTGGTGTGATTAACACTCATAAGCGCGGCAATTCCTCAGAAATGATAACACACCTCCGTACGACCTCAAATAGGAATTGAGTCTTGTTTACGATTAAATGTATCTCACAGTTCCAAACGCCTTTCCTCTTACATATTTTTTCTGTGTTCGTGTATATTTTATATTGAGTCGAAACATTATGGTCTCCTCCGACACTTAATTTCACTCGAGGGTATTGAGTGAATGTATGTATGAATGGGACGAATTAGTGAGCCAGTGAATGGTTCGGTTTCTA
>DWKL01004332.1:0-10670 GCA_018249415.1 Phareas burnsi
CGGCGGATTGTAAGGTCGGCGGTAGCACATCCCCGGATAAACTATCGTTATACACTACCACATATAAGTTTGTATTTTATAGTATTCCATAAAGATACTATGAAAACAAAGTTATTATCGCGGTCGCCAAACTCAAACGGCGTGACGTGACTAAAAAACTACACGACATATGTTGTTCAATTTAGTTATGGTAGAAAATGTTTTTCAAGCTTTACTAACTATATTAAAAAATTGATTTTTTTAATCCCACAGTTGAACATTTACGAACTGGGGAAGCGGGGGATTTAGAGACTTTAGAAGCGCACACCTCACCAGCTGATATAAAAAAGTCATTTAGCAATCTCTATATACCTGTGTACCATTCAACAGATACACATACGATTCAGTTCACTGTGATTTTGTTCATCCATCAGACACATGTATGAAGTGCCATCCCTAATTAATAATACCTATACAATGGCAAAACAGTCCTAGCCTAGTGGTTAAGATTTATAGCCCCTCACGCTGGGGTCCGGGGATTGAAACCCGCACGCACCTCTGATTTTTCGAAGTCATGTGCGTATTAGGAATGATTTCTCGAAGTCTAACCCATATCATTTTGAGAGGATTCCCGTTCCCTGCAGTAATGGTAGTAATGGGTTGAGGTTGATACAGTCATCAATATCATCATCATCAACCACTACAGGTTACAGGCCTCCTCTCAGAATGAGAAGGATTAGGCCATAGTCCACCACGCGGGCCAAGTACGGATTGGTAGACTTCACACACGTTTAAGAACTTTTAAGTATGTAGATTTCCTCACAATATTTTCCTTCACTGTTTAATTAAGTGATAATTAATTTCTAACACGAACATGACATCGAAAAACCAGAGGTGCGGGCGGAATTCGATCCCCGGACCCCCCTGTGAGAGACCGGAATCTTGACCACTAGGCTATCACTGCTCAGTAGCATATGGCAATAGACAACGTTAGTTTTTTTATTGAAAATAGCAAACGTCAGTCTCAAAGTGATAGTTTAGATACTTGTCGAACGAAACCTTAGAGTTTGTCCATAGATAAAATAATTTCTTCATCACCAGCACAATACTGTCCTATTATTGGGTTTGGATGTCGTCGCAGAAATGAGAAGGTCAAGTCAAAGTGCAGATTGGTAGACTTCACACATCTTCGAGAACTTTACACAGAACTCTTGGTAACCTACACATTTCCTCACGATTTTTTCCTTTACTTTTTCGCATGTGATAAATAATACGGAGATAACTTCGAAACTCAGGGTGTGCGAGATTTGAACCCCGGGATTCGACCCCCACTTGAAAGGCTACTGACTACTAAGATAGCACAGCTGACATAATTTCTTAATTAAACTTTATATTAGCTGTTTAATTTTTTGATGAGTACTTAAAACTCATTTACTGAAGTGAAAGACCAAACGAAAGTAAACAAAAAGGTAAAAGGACATTTTAAATTAAAATGCGCATACTCCTCGTAAATTATCGTAATTCCAGAGTACTTTGTGAAAATACCAGCTGGAGGTTAATGTGCGTTCGACTTTGAAATTACTATTTGAATTCAAAGTGTATGACAATTATCGTGCACTAAACACATGCTCAAAATAAATTTGAGTTAAACACGGGCCGAATAAAGTGCGGGCGAACTCCCCGAGGCGAAATTACCACCCAATCACGCACGCGCCCGAAGATTGACGACGCCACACGATGATACCCGAAGACATTGTCAAAACACAACCTTACATCAAGCTGCAGTGAAAATGCAACCTTAAACTGAACGCATAAAGCTGGATTCGCATTGCAGGTTGACGAAGCAAACTTCGGCTTGAGAGCAGATGTTTTTCACACGGTTTTCGAGTAACTTTTGTATCATTATGTGATTTTTTCTTGAGACGGCAGG
Organism: Phareas burnsi; assembly: GCA_018249415.1. Classification (NCBI taxonomy): domain Eukaryota; kingdom Metazoa; phylum Arthropoda; class Insecta; order Lepidoptera; family Hesperiidae; genus Phareas; species Phareas burnsi. The sequence goes on from DWKL01004332.1 coordinate 1,910, forward strand.
CATATGCTTTGAAGACGGCCAGGTAGGGAGGCAGATGTGTTAGTTGTACTACTTTCGGGCATTTGGTCAGTGTTTCGACCATGTTAAATCAGCATAAAATATCAATGTATAAATACTTAGGGATTATTTTCACCTGACTTTGTTAAAGGTGATAGAAAGTCGTGGTTCGCCGCCGCAAACATTTTTGGTAAATGGCAAAATTTATATTAATCAAAAAATTAATCCATCTGTAGTTCAATTAGTGTTATCTTCTCATGTGATAATTAAAAAATATATATATATTATAACATACAAACAAATAAACGAACGCTTTCTACACCCATAGACATCCAGACTAGGATACTCTGTGTTGTGGGTGCCATAAGATGAGTTCATAAGCACTCAAACCCGGAATAGAAATTTAAATTCACACTACTGGGCACAGGTCTCCACTCATCATGAGAAGGGCTAGGCAATAGTCCACTTCGATAACTTTACAGAGAACTCAAATGTGTAGGTTTCCTCACGATGTTTTCCTCCACCGTTAAAGCAAGTGACAATTAATTTCTAATACGCACATAACTTCGAAAAATCAGAGGAGCGGGGTTCGAATCCCGGACCCCCAGTTTGAGGCCGGAATCCGACCCACTAGGCTATCACGCAGGCTATCACATGTTACATCAAATTTGCATAAAATAATACTTCCATGTTGTATTTCATTTTATATCTCGTTATATCTTAATACGAAGATTGAATCCTTATCAAGACGTTAAGCTGTTGTAATTATCCTATTGTATTGTGTACAATAGTTCATATGATATCATCTCTGTAATGTCTATTAATAAATCTCTAACTTATTAATTACATAAATAGTAATTGTACAGTAAGAGAGCCGTACTGGCTCATAAAAGCGGAGTTAATGCTATGTTCTAGTCAGAAAGGTGTGGTAAGAGAGAGGTAGTAACACTACTTATTTTAATCGCCGCCCCATCGCTATCCCTCTGGGCATTTGGCTCTTCTCTGATTGAATTTCGGCCGGGGAAGTACCTTAACAGGTGGTGCAATAGGTACCGCCGTCGCCCCATCACTGTACCATTGTTGGGCATTTGACTCTTTTCTGAATTAATTTCAGCCAGGGAAGTACCACCACCGCTCTTATAATCCGCCTTGAAGCATCAATAACTGGTACAATAGGTACCACCGCCGCCGCATCACTATACCACAGCTGGGCATTTGACTATTTTTTGAATTAATTTCAGCCGGGAAGTACCACCGCAGTTCTTATAATCTGTCGGGAAGAAATTCTTGTGTTTCGATCGGAGATGTGTGGACACCAGGACAGGAAGAGTTAATACTTCATCGGCTTTGAAGAACAAGAGAAGTCAATACTTCATCGGCTCTTGCACCGTTTGGTAGGTTGAAGAATTACAGTTCGACCGGGGAGGTACCGCTGCCCTCATAATCTGCCGTGAAGCAATTCTTGCGTTTCGGTTGGAGAGGTGGAATGGTGGGTTTCAGTTGGAGCGGTCGGGTACATTTACAGCGATACAACTATCTTAGTCTTTAGGACGATCATCTCGTAACGCATCTACTTACGACCTCAGATAGAACTTCAGTCTTGTTTGAGATATATACCCAGTACATGGGCTTGGACTCAGAAACCACAAGACCGGTTGGAGTGGCGCCGATTAGGAGACGCTAATGTCCAGCAGTGGACTTTAAAATCCTGATGGATGGATGGACATGGGCTGCAGCGACCACATAACATTAGGTGGCCTGTACGCTCGTTTGCTACTCGTCACATATAAAAAATGATACACTTTAAATTCATTAAATTTTATATACTCAGTTCAGAGAGTGGAACGTACAGTAAAAATAATAAAGCAAAAATATTTTCTCGTACGATTTCTTTCATGTAATAAAATAATTAACATTAACACACATATGTCTACTTTATATTTTCACTATTAAATTAAGAGTTGATATTGTGTTATAATTTAATATTGATTACTGTGCAAAAGTAAGCAATTAATTAATTACGCTTTCTACACTCATAGCGTCACGTCGTGGATGCCATGGGTACATATAAGACGAGTACACAAACACCCAGACCCAGAACAGAAATGTAAATTCATTATTTAGATGTCTGCTTGGCTGGGAATTGAACCCGGAACCTTCTAAGTGTCAGTCGCGTATGGTCGTCAAATAATAATTATATTTACAATTAATGTAATATTATTTTGATTATTTAGTTCCATTATACAATGATAGCCTAGTGGTTAAGATTCCCGTGCCTCATGCTGGGTGTCCGGGGTTCGAACTCTGCAAGCATCTTTAATTTTTCAAACTTATGTGCGTAGTAGAAATTATGTATCACTTGATTTCACGGAGAAGAAAAACATCGTGAATAAACCTACACATCTGAGAGTTCTAGGTGTGTGAAGTCTATTAATCCACACTTGACCAGCGTGGTGGACTATGGCCTAACCCTTCTCATTTGAGAAGAGATTCGTGCCCAGCAATGGAGCACTAATGGGTTAATAACGATGTTGATTAGATGTAAATTAATCATATTGTTTGACAATGATTTCAAATAAACGAAGAATAATAAAAAATATGATCTTAAACCTTTATTTGCAAAGTTCACAAGGGTTTGATTTTAATTTTTCTTTTACCTTTATTTTAATTTTAATTTTTCTTTGAAATTTTAATTTTAATTTTTCTTTTCATTTTGAATTTTTTTTTTTATTTTTATTTTATCTGCGGAACTTCTGGGCTAGATCCGCGGACCCCAGGTTGGGCATACCTGACAGATAGACACCATTTCTAATTTATTAAAAAAAATTGAATGTCACATTCTAACAAATGAATGGGGATGATACGCTGTAAGCATTGCATTGTAAAGCTTTACAAAACATGACATTTGGAACTCCTTATGCTTCGATACAAAAACTAAGATTTTAATGTGGAGACTTTTTGTCAGGTAGATTTTTTCTTGGCACGTACCAAATGTTGCCGACAGCTGCGCACGTGTTGCTAAGATCATTCGCGAATCCCAAGACAGATGCTGGCCAAGATGATGTTATACAAAAAAAAATAACATCGGCACATTGGCGCTTGCGGCCTTATGTAAATAAATATCGTTTTCTAGTCACTCTAGGCTAGTCAATCCAATCAGTCAATCTAGTCAGCCAAATTAGTCAGTCAATCTAATTAATCAATCTACTCACTATAGTCTTACACTAAGATTCCCTGTGTCGTGGGCGCCATGGACACACAAAAATATATATAAACATCAATAGTCCGAAAACCGTAAATTTGTTACACATCACAAAAAAAAAGTTTCCGTACGGAACTCAAAGTGCGCGAGTCCGACTCGCACTTGGCCGGTTTTTGTATTTTATGTATTCCCGTATAATACTAGAGTACAGTCCGCCGCGAAGCAATTCTTATGTGTCGGTTGGAGAGGTGCAATTCCCGGATACACCTAAAGCGAGACGACCGTCTTAGTCCTCAGGAGTAGTGACACACACGTACGACCTTAGATAGAACTTCAGCGTTGTTTGAGGTTAGATGTGGGTGTCCATGGGCTGCAGCGACCACTTAACATCAGGTGGCCTGCATGTTCGTTTGCTACTCTTTAAATACAAAACATCCTTAGGTTCAATACTTGGCACCTGACTGCTTCATACACAAAAGACAGCTTGCTTGAATATGGCATAGAAAGGACGGCCTTTTCTTAACAATGGCGCATTGAACATTTTGGTAATTTCACGTTTCACTTGCTTATGATGATTTGTATTTGAGATATTGCTTTTGAGTTTAGAAAAAAAATATTCTTTCGATCCTTTGTAAAGTAAGAGAAGCGCGGATAACTGAGATCGTAACCTATCGCAACCGATCGTAACAGATCGTAACCGATCAACGAAGTTAAGCAATGTCGAGCGCAGGCCGTAGTTGGATGGGTTGGATGGGACCGCTAGTGGCTAAATTTCATGCGCGCTTCCGTGCTTCGGAGGGCATGCAAAATGATCGGTCCCGGTTGTTATCATAGCAGTCGTTAAACCTTGTCGGAGGCCTTCTGGGCGGTTTGAAAACATTCGACACGAGTTAGCCACTAACCGGTATCTCCAGTGTATCCCCATGCTGGTCCGATTCGCATTGGAGCAGCGTGGTGGAGTACGCTCTATGCCTTCCCTAACTGTGGGGAGAGACCCGTGGTCAGCAGTGGGAAATAAAAAAGGTTGGAGCAAGATGAAACATAAGCAGTGATAGCCTGGTGGTTAAGATTCCGGTCTCTCACACTGGGTATCCGGAATTCGAATCTCATCACCCGTCGACTTCCCGACCGCGCCCGATATTGCTTAACTTCGTTGTTCGGTTATGATCTACGCAAGCTGCGGAGCTATGCACGCTTTATATTCTATATAAGTATAAAATCGAACCTAAATCTGTAACCTCAAGAAATGCAATTAGTAATTTGCTTAGTGAAGTTAATTTTGACTTTCTTATTATTACCTGAAATTTTGAAAATGATTAAATGAAAAAATAATATCCACACTTAGATATTTCGGCCATAAATATCGTAATAACCACATACAACCAATTTTTAGTTCGAAACGTTTTGTCTGTCGCAAATATGTCGTCTAGGTACGGCCGGTCCAATATTTGAGACAAAAAGTACACAAGCAAGAGACATTTCTATAGAAATTGACATTAAAACCTGTCAATTTAGTTTTTAAGACCTGTAGACAGATTAGTCAATTCAACTTTTGTAATACACCTGTATTAAGTCACAATATGACAATAGCTCTATTATAAGATTTTAAGCTAATATTGTCGCGAAAATTATAAATTTTAATTACGTAACGGGTACTCATGATATGCGGTTTTTTAATTGTAATTGAAGGAAACATCGTGAGTGAGAGTTTTCTGTAAAGTTCGTGACGGTGTGTGAAGTCTACCAATCCGCGCTTGCCCAGCAGTGGTACATTAGTAGGTTGATGATGAAATACCAAATTTTGTTATCGGCCAATATAGTTTACATATTTTTGGATATTAAAGCATCACTATATATTTTCACGTGGAGAATAAAATATTCCTGATAATTACCAAACCAGTTAGAATAAGGCTAACCAGGCAATTCCAGTGCTACAGAATCTTTAGCGACAATTTGAGGATGTGTAAATCATGATCCGTTAGGGCGTTGGCACGCTTGCGGATTTTCGGCTACAATTCTGTACCTACTTGAATTCGGTTCGACATAGGGACTTATAAAGGTAAATACCTTTATGGCTATAGTTCATCATCATCCCACTACTATCCCACGGCTGGGCACGTGCCTTCTTTGAGAACGAGGGGTTAGGACATAGTCTACGACGCTGGCCAAATGTGGATTGGCAGACTTCAGTTAACTTTAATAACTTTTGCGGAGGACTCTCAAACATCACCAATTTTTACTGATATATTTTTTATTGATAACAATAAATTACCTAGATTGCGATTGACGTCATATAAGCGCGCGTTTAAATTTCAGTTACTTATTAGTGTATACAATAGTGTATTTTTTTTCTTTTATGTTTGAAAATTAGTTAAGCAAAGTGAGGCCACTCGATATTAAGTGACCACCATGAGCACCCAGATCTAATTTCAAACAAGATTGCAACCGTACGTGGTCGTACGTAGATGCGTCATTACTCCTGAGGACTAAGATGGTCGCCTTGCTGTAAGTGTCCGGCGATCGCACCTTTTTACTCCGGCCGATTGTGAGGATGGCGGTGTTACCTCCCTGGACGAATTATAGTTCTTCCACCTATCAATTATTTCCTACTGATATAATATAATAATTTGACAAGGGACAAGACCTATTCTGAAAAGAAATTTAAAAATTCATACAAAAACTTTGACGTAATTAAATCATCAATTTAGATACATGTTCTGGGTCTGGGAGTTCGTATACTAGTCACTATACGTTAGCATGGCCCCCATTAGAAATATTTTTTTCCTTAAGAAAAGATAAACCTTCAAAAGGTACCCAAACTCTTGGTTATGTTAGTCTTTTGTAGACCAGCCACCTCATATCAAGTCGCCGTCTTCTCGCCCTCACTCCCACTACTCGCGACCCTGGTCTTCCACTGTGTCCTCTGCTGAGAGAAAGATATGCGGCGAAACCACCCTCGCCTGGCCTCGTGGTATTCGATACTCTTCAGTACTTTTCGACCAGTCACAAGTCATTGTCCGGTGTTGAGGGTTACCACGAGGACCGGGGTTACTGACGACAAGCAAGCGGGTAAGGGAGGATGTATCTCACCCAGGGGGAGACGGAAGTTCCGCCCACATTCTAGGAATCCTAGTCAGCCAGTCTGGGGTTAGTGAGAGTAGGAAGCGTTTAAAGTTTTTAATAAATTGAATTGGGGGGTTTGTGAGAGTAGGAAGCGTTTAAAGTTTTTAAAAAGTTGAACTGTTGGGGTTTGTGAGAGTTGGAAGCGTTTAAAGTTTTTAATAAGTTGAATTGCTATGTGTGTCATCACCCTAAACGATTTTTATCGCCGTGCACCGTGTAAGGCGATATTCCCACAGCTCCGCGCTTCCTGAACGGAATACGAAATGCGTAGATAACGGAAATATGTGGATACGAATGTTTGAACTTCAAAACACTATACGCAATCATTATGTAGATCGGTCGTTATATAAATAATATGTTTTTGTGTTAAGATGTTGCTTGCGAGTTCATCTTATGTTCAAGGTTGGTGACAGGTTTTTGTGTAATGGAAATAGCAAAGGAGCGTGCAGTCCGTCTGATGTTAAATGGTCAGTGTCGCCTATGGATCTGTTAACCCGAAATGGGGTAGCCCGCCCCCTCCCCAACTTCCTTCTACCACATAACAAACATTAGGGTTTGGTAAATGAGGACTTAGTTATGAGTCTTAACTGGCAATTAAGTCCTTTCTTATCAATCCAGGTCACACAGAACACAGGAGGTCTATGCTAATGATTTCAAAGAGGAATAAGTGCGGTGTATGATGCTCCGCAGGTGGATGACAAAGAGTTCTACATTAGGAATGTTGGTTGGGCGGTGAAAGTCTAGTGGCACGATTCCAGCTCTCACGCTCGAGGTCTGAAGTTCGAATCTTGAGCTCGTATCTCTGATTTTCTATTTTGTATCTTTATTTATTAATTACCTGTCACTTATCTTAGGAGTCAAGGAAACATCGTGAGGATTTTCCTTCATGACTTGGAGTTCTCAATACTGTTCTCAAATGTGTGTAAAATCTACCAATCCCAAGTTGGCCAGCGTGGTCGACTGCGCTCTAACTCTTCTCGTGCTGAGAGAAGACCCATGCCTTGCAGTGAACAGACAGTAATGGGTTGATGATTGATATACAAAAATCAAAGGTACCGGGTTCGAACCTTGGACCTGTGGTTTTGATGACCTAACTTCGAAAAATCAGAGGTTAAATCATATATCTAAAATAGGAAGAAGGATTTCTAAAATTGATATAATCTGGATTTATTGCAAAAAATCTATAATGGTATACCATATGTCACGTTGGCTGCAATTCTTTTTATATCCCACTGTTGGGTACGGATTTCTCCTTCCAACTTTAGAAGGCCTGGAGCATACACATACACAAAGGTGGAGAAATAGGATAGTGGCCATTCCTTGTGGGATGTTTTTAAACCGCCCACGCGGCCTCCGGCAGTTTTATCGACCGCTATCCAATGATAGCAACTGGGACCGACAGCTTAACGTGCACTCTGGAGCACCGAAACGCGCACGAAATTTAGCCACTATCGGTCACCCATCCAACTTCCGACTGCGCCCAACTTTTCTTAACATTGAAAATCGGTTACGTTCTACGCAAGCAGCGGGGCTATGCGCCCTTCGGCATGTACTTATAAATAAAAAATATTTTCGCGCGTAACGTCACACCGACTCATTAGTGAACAAAAACTTCAGGAAAATCATCTGACAGTAGCCGTAACGAAATAAGACAGGCACGAGCTTTGAGTGAAAAGCTCTGAGGCTTACAATTGAATTCAGCGCCGCAGAAGGCTTTATTGAGAAATTGTTATGGACTATACGCAAACGATTATTTACCTTACACGTTTATAATAAGAGCTATTTTGCTACACCAAGCCCATGATGATCCGGAAGGAAAGGTCGGAGAAATTTCACTGTATTGCCGTCAGAATAAAAGCACCCATTAAAGATGACAAACGGACCCTAATGAGTGACATCTGATTCGTTATGAAATGCCGATATTATTAACGTTTGCTTAGTCAAGAGAAAGGGTGATTGTATATAAATTATTAATAAATTCTAAAATTAAGTAGCAGAGTCAAGAATATGTATATGTATGTACAGTCAAGTCAGTTGGTTGAGGTTTAATAGTGGAACTATTGCATCTGGAGAGGCAGCACCATCGCGAAACAATTCTCGTGTTTCGGTTGGAGAGGTGTGATTGCAAACATACATACAGTGAGGTGACCATCTTAGTCCACAGGAGTAGTTATGCATTCATGCGACCTTAGATAGAACTTCAGTCCTATTTGGAGTCAGATATGGGTATAGCAGTGGTACCCTAGAGGTTAAGATTCCGGTCTCTCACACTGGAGGTCCGGGGTTCGAAACCGCACGCAACTATGATTTTTCGAAATTATGTGCGTATTAGAAATTAATGATCACTTGCTTTAACGATCTCGGAAAACATCGTGAGGAAACCTGCATGCCTGAGAGTTTTCTGTAAAGTTCTTGAAGGTGTGTGAAGTCTACCAATCC
>DWKL01004333.1:0-10669 GCA_018249415.1 Phareas burnsi
ACTAGTGCCTGTCAATAGTTTCTCCCCGCCACCGCAGTTTCGCCGTGACTACGATCCATGCAACTGGGTCGAAATATAGGCAATTAATAAACCGCATATCGTGAGTACCCGTTACATAATTAAAATGTATAATTTCCGCGATAATATTAGCATACTATCTTACATTGTAATTTATAATAAAAAGTGTAGAGTGTAAAGATATTTCTGCGTGAAACGCACATTAAACCCATTACTGATCCACTCCTGGGCTCATCGTACTCGGGACTCATCATATAGATCTAACTCTTTTACCTGATCTGAACATGATGGACTATGAAGTGGATTTCTGGTTTCACACATTTTTGTGAAGTTTAATAGGCATACAGTTTTCCTTTGGCATGTTTAATTTCTAATACCCACATAACTTCGAAAAATCCATGGTTTCACACAACTTCCCACTAGGATATTGCTTCTATAGAACCAAGAACGTATAGAACCAAGTGTAAAATTCATATTCCATAATTTTTTCATAAATTGAGGAGAGTTTCATCAGCAATCAAGGGCTGAAGCGATAACCGAGCGGCGACCCTTAAAAGGGAGAATTTATAATTCCTTAATCCTCTCAACTTCTAACTCACTTACTACGTAAAGTTCGACGAAACTGGTCCTTTCATCCGTTCGCTCATTAAAATCCAACTCAGTTATTGTACTTCCAAGTCACATTCCAAAAGTAGATATTGAATATCTTAATTAATATTACTTGATCTTACAAAATTGGTACGGCTGTAGAATTGGACTCGTGAAATACTTTTTAATCAATACATGTTCTTACTATAATTACACACTCTTCTATATTCATATTCACAATTGAATCGCGAGATTCTATCGTTCGTTCGTAGATCGTAACGTTCAATCAGTTTTCTCATGTTCGGTACTGGGCATTATCAGTGGCACTCCAAGAGTCGGGCTTCCTTCAGCTAAACTTTAGGACTACCCGGGTGACGCAGCAATCACCATAGTGGTCTGACATGCATCGTTGTATGTTTCGGGATCGATTTCTGGCCACTTAATAACATACTCTTCTAAATTCACATTGTCAGTTGAATCGTGGGATTCTAACAAACGTTCGCTATCAAACGTTCTGTCAGTTTTCTGATATTCTACTGGGCATGATGAGCGGCATTCCAAGGGTCGTGCCTCCTTCAGCTAACCTTTAGGACTACTCGGGTGGCGCAGCAATCACCATAGCTGTCCGTGGCCATCGATCCCTGGCAAGACAGATATCAATATGATGAATTCAGATTCCTATTCTCTGTCTGGGTGTTAGTGTCATCGTGTTTGTATAGGTCCCTGGCATCCACGACACAGGAAGGCCTATTTGAAGGCTAAGATGGTAGAAAGCGTTTTTAACCACTTTTTATGGTCCACTGCTGGTCTCGGGCCTCTCTCCACAAATAGGGTAATTAGAGCATACTGCGTCAAGCTGCTCCAATGCGAATTGGTGCAGAGATACGGGTTAGATTATTATAAAACCACAGTCAACCATCAATCATCTTAATCCTCAAGAGTACTATACTATCCCAGATAGGGCTTCAGTTTTGTTCGAGGTTAGACGTGGCTGTCCATTGGCTGCAGTGACAACTTAACATCAGATGACCTGCACGCTCGTTCACTACTTCAACCTAAATGTCAACAACATTTTACCTGCACAGGTTGTAAATAAATAAATTGCGCAATACGGGAGCACACATAAAGCTTATCCGTCCCAATGTAACTCCTAAAAGCCGCGCAACTGCAAATGAAAACGAAGCCTTTTAAACAAACTACAGAATCCGATGAAGAGTCCTCGTCGATAAAATATTTAGTCATAAATAAAAGATAGAGAATATTTCGACATTTCCGTTTCGTTACTTCCTTTATAGAGACCTTTTAGAGAATATTTTTTGTGATTGCCCCTTTGAAGTGTAACGTGTATACGCTGTATTCATGATGCATGTTTCGTAGCAATTTGTGGCTTAGATTGTTAAACCAATAGTTTAAAACTACAAAAATAATGTTACATCGTGACATGCAACAATTTTTATTATCATATTAAGCGCGCGTTTATAGTTGCCTCTTGTGTAAGATGTTTCACTGTTTAAACAAAGCTCATTAAAATAATATTCACATTAATGTAAGGTTGCATTTTCCATTTCCAGGTTAGCAAATACAATTATCAACCAGTTTTCCAATTGACCTCTCTAATTTCGTTATCTCATGTCCAATCTCGATGCCACCATCTTAATTTGTTAATTGTATCTAGCTGTCATCCTTTTTATTCCTCTTTCTTTTTCAGCCAGTTATTTTACACATTTAACTACATATTTAATAAACAACCTCTTTTTGTTTTACATCCAGGATGTTTTATATTTTAATAAATTATGAACCTAACACTTTTTACTTGAAAATAATTATTTTTTTACAAATAACTTATAAAAAGTTATACACATGTCTATCACATCTTTATTGACTGTAAATATGTGTTTAAAACTATCATCATAATTATCAACCCAGTAATGTCCCAACGCAGGACGGATCTCCTCTCAGAATGAGAACAAAGGATGCGAATTTTGTGAGATGTTTGTATTCGGATGGTAATCCCCGGAGTCACTACACCTATTTAAAAATACTTTTCACCGTTATAAAGATACATTATCCCAAGTGGATGTGGGCTGTATAATATAAATATTCGGTAAACTTTTCATAATATTCGTTAACTAAGTAAAAAGTGCTTTTGGAGTTTCTACGACGTGTGTCTAGGGTTGAGACAAAGCCGAGACAGGGGCGTGACCACTTAACACCCGTTCGCCAGCACGCTCGTTTGCTATTCTTCTCAAATAAAAAAAAGATTGGTAGGAGTTTTCCTGTGTCGTTATTATCTCGGCCCAACCGCGGCCGAGAACATGCACAAAGAAGCGCGCTGACAGCGGCAAAACCTTATTTTTAGCCAAGCCCTATGTCTTCCTCCTTCTTCTGAAGCCGAGACGTATGGTCACGGTAAAACGATCACTCGCGTGGCGCAGCGATACCGGGTTCGATTTCCGGCCAAATAGACAGGAAAAGGATGAATTTATATTTCTATTCTGAGTTAAGGTATTTCTATATACGGCTTTATATGTGACCATGGCATCCAGAATACAATAAATGCTAGAGAGACTTTGAAAGTAGAAGGCGTCAAAACCTAGTATTGAGGCTGTGGGAACCCAGTGCTAACACACACATTTGTAACTCCACAGCGCTGCGTCCGCTTTAAGCAGTCACTTATCACTCGGGCAGTAGGGAACACGTAGTTAACTATAGTAATAATATATGTAATTAATTAAGGTGATATTGTGGAAAGTACAATACAAATAATGATTCGTTAACTTGATTTTTTAATTATCATTCCTTAACTCCTGAACATAGCGATAGCTCAAAAGGCAGATTTAATAAATTGTCTTTTTTAATTAATCATTATTTGTATTGTTTAGGCCTATATCCAAAAGTACTTTGTTAAGAGAAAATGGTGGTAATTCAGCATTCGAACTATACACAACGAGCTCTATTACAAATTTTATCTTTTCTCGTTGCGTTTTTCTACTACCCTCCATTAAGTTAACTAGGCGCTATAATTTGCCTCGTTGTAAAGTGCTCAAGATAGCTCACCTAAGCTGCCGTGGACAATTTTATCCGGTACATTTTCTTTGAAATTTACTAGTATTACTGGCGCGTTATTTTCCTTTTTTCTTAGGAAATTTGTTACAACACTATGTATATTACTATTTAAAAGTATGGATACGAGAGTTGTTAAATTTCTTCATGGTGAAGATTGATACAAATGTTACATTTTTTCTGCACAAAGAAGTATGTGTCTTTGTTTATATTTTATTGCACTTATAACATAATCTTTTTATTGTACTTATAACAGAAACTTTGATCATTATCTTACCAAAGAACCTATAAATAATAAAGAATAACGCTTTCTATACTCATAACCCCACACTACGATTCCCAGTGCCGTGGATACTATGAACACACACAAAGACGAGTACACAAACACCCGGGCCCAGAACAGAAATCCAAATCCAGCTGGGAATCGAAGCCGGAACACCCGGCATGATAGAGCGATGATCGCTGTGCCACGCGCGTCATCTCCAGTACAACCCTAAATATTTGGTTAAGTTTAGTTTAGTAGTCTTAACACATCAGTTATTAAGACTACTTGGTAAAATTTACTGGGAAAGCCCAATGTTTATATTGTGTTTATATTATAGGGCCATTGTAACAAAATACATTTCATTAATATAATGTAAATAATCAATTAGTTTAGAAGCATTGCTAGGCTTGCGTAGATCGTAACCGATCATGAAGTTTTGCTTACCTCTGGCGGGAAGCGGTCAGCAGTTGGATGGGTGACCGCTAGTGGCTAAACGTCATGCGCGCTTCCGTGCTGCGGAGGGCACGTAAAGCAGTCGGTTCTGTTTGTTATTATTGGACAGCAGCCGTTTATTCTTGTTTGGCTTGTGGGGACGATTTGAAAACATGCGACACGGGTTTGGCCACTAACCTGTATCTCCACCAATCCACGTTGGAGCAGCGTGGTGGAGTATGCCTTTCCCAGTTGTGGGTATAAATCCGTGCCCAACAGTGGGACATAAAAATTGTTGGAGCCAATCATTTAGTTTAAAACGAGGTATAAAGTACATCCATTAAAAAACACTATGTGACGATTTCATCTTTTTATTTTATCCAATAAAAATTAACAATAAGCATTGCGATGCCAATAAATCATTGACCTTTCCCTAATTGCCATTGTACCGAGTGCAGATCAAACACTCAGTAAAGCGGATAAAAACGCTTTGAACTGTTAATCAAATTTGCATATACATAACATGGAGTGTATCTACGTATTTGGTTAACTCAAGCTCTGTTAGACCCTGATATTTCCAGCGTATTGTGTAGCAATTATTTTATGGAATAATACATTAGCCTTTTTATGTCCCACTGGTGGGCACAAGTCTTTCCCCACAACTGGGAAAGGCCTAGAATGGAGTATGTTCTACCACGCTGCTCCAATGCGAGCTGGTAGACATAGGGGTCAATGGCCAACCCGTGTCAAATGTTTTCAAATTACTCTGAAGGCCTCCGGCAAGGTTTAACGACTGCTGTCCAATGATAACAACCGGAACCGACAGCTTTACGTGCCCTCCAAAGCATGGAAGTGCGCATGAAATTTAGCCACCAGCGATCACCCATTCAACTTCCGACCGCGCCCAACGTTCCTTAACTTTCTTGACCGGTTACGATCTATTCGAGCCGTGGGGCATCGCGCGCTTCAATACACCTATTAGATAACAATATTTACTTGAAAATTAATGATCAGTACAAATTTACGATTTACGATCCCGTAAAGCTGTAGTCAACTCTAAATAAAAATGTTAAGCACCATAAAATATACATATATTTTGTTTTTATGATAAGAGAAGCAAACGAGTGTGTAGGTCACCTGATATTAAGCGGTCACAGCAGCCCATGGACACCTACATCTTACCTCAAATAAGACTGAAGCCGCCTTGGTCCTTGAAGACAAAGATGGTCGCCTTGCCGTAAATGTATCCGGCAACAACACCTCCCCGAAACACAAGAAGATTATGACGGCAGCGGTGGTACCTCCCCGGGTGGCCAAATATACTTCCACCATCGGTTGTAATAAGAATGTTTGCAAACCTGAGAAGTATAAACATTCATCTTTAACTCATTGCCAGGTTTCCCTTTCAGATTGAAATGTTTTAGGCCTCAGTCCACCACGCTGTCCAAATGTGGATTATTAGACTTCATACTTCTTTGAGAGCTTTATGAAGACCGTCCAGGCATGGATGTTTTCCTTTTACGTCAAAGCGATTAATTGTCTATTAACTTCGAAAATTCAAGGGTGACCCAGCTCGGACCCCAACAGCAAATACGTTAATCGTAAATAAATATTTTACGACGAATTTATCGCGCGAAAATTTAATATTTTTCAACGACAAACAGAACTGTGAATTTAAATTTGAATTTTGTAATTACTACTCCGATAGCAATATTATTGGTGTTTTATGAGCGCTTATTGAAATTTAATTTTGCTGTATGTTATGCCAGAATTAACAAAATCCTGTTATTGAGGATTTTGGGAGTTAATTATAAAATTCAATTCATATACTCATTACGTATAGATAGAGAGATTATAGTGTATGATTGTTAGAGGTTTAGGTTCGAATCACAGGTTTTTCGAAGCTATTTGTCTATCAGACATTAATTACCTTAAAAGTAACATCATAGTAAGCATCTTGGAGCTTCTACATTCCTGAAACATTCCCATGATATTCGCAAAGGTGTGCGAGATCTTGAGACCAACCGCACTTGGCCAGCGTGGCTATGACCTAACCCTGCCCATTCTGAGAGGAGATACATGCCCAGCAGTGAAACAGTAATGATCGGAGAATAAAGAATAAACACCCCTATCATCATATCATAATTACTGCCTGGATTAATAGCATGCGTACAGACCATCTATCCATACATCAGCCTTTTGATGTCCACTGCTGGACATAGGCCTCCCCTAATCGGCGCCACTCCAACCGGTCCTGTGCTTTCTGATTCTGAATCCAACGGTTGCCCGCTGTCTTCTTCAAGTCGTCAATCCACCTTGTCGGGGGGCGACCTGTGCTCCTTTTGCTTAGCTGTATGCGTACAGTAGATACATTTAAAGAGTTCTACCTTTAAATTACGCAACTCAAACGTACCCACCACATGTTTCACACTACTGTATCAGCTTGTTTCTCTTGGATTTACGAATATCCCGACTACTCTGCCAGGATTAATGTCATACGTAGAGTAGGTAGCTACATTTAAAGCGCTTAACGCCATTACATCGGAAAGGAATCTCGGAAATCCCTGAATTTGGCTAATGGTGGGCTTATACGAACTAAAGATTTTTTCCATCTTGTTATTGCATTATTGCTAATCTTATAATTATATTTTTCCGTCTTATTATTGCATTTTATATTCCTTGAGATATTTTTCCGTATGTTATTGCATTATTGCAAATGTTATAATTATAGGTTAAGTATTACGCAATCATATGGGATTTTTTGGAAAATGTAACTTAATATGTAACATATAACTTGTTTGCAAAAAAAAATTAAGTATGGAAATGGAGAGAAGAACGCAAAACCAACCGCTATTATCAGATCTTCACCATATTTTATATTCTCCATTTCTCCTTGTTGAGTTTAAAGTCAATGTTATTTATTCTAAAAGAAAATCTCGATATTAGCCAAATAGATGTAGATTTAAATATAAATACAATATTTTTTCTCAACTTATTACTAGTTCTTAATCTATTTAGTGGATTGATAAATTAACTGGCGATGTGACAGTGCCACCGTAGGCAGATACGAAACAAATACATTTAATTTAATTCCGATGGTTGCCTCAAATGAAGCAGAATTATAGCTCCGAATAGGCGCAAAACCCCGCGTTTGTATTTTAACAATAAACTTTACGGAAAATTTGAAGGAAAATAACACGTGTACAGCAATGGGACATCATATCGGAACCTTTCAAGCTTCAATTACAGTTGAAGCTTGAATTACAATTGAAGTTTGAATCACAATTGAAGCTTGAATTACAACTGAAGCTTGAATTTCAATTGACAACATCGAAACCTTTCAAGCTTCAATTACAGTTGAAGCGTGAATCACAATTAAAGCTTGAATTACAATTGAAGCTTGAATTACAATTGAAGCTTGAATGGTAAGGATATAAGCATTAAACGGCATAAGGAATTTTCGGTTAATGGATATAGACGATTTATTCAAACGACGCGGAATTCTTCTTCGAAGTTCGCACACAAATTTCAGTAAGAAAAAGCCGTAAACGAGGCCGCATTTTTCAGTGTTACGGAACATTGGGAAAATGTTATCAACGCGATTGTAAAATTTGTACTTGTCATATAATTTATATATACATTTATGTTTAAAGAGAAGCAAACGAGCGTGAAGGCATTTGATATTAAGTGGTCACTGCAGCCCATGGATACCCACGTTTAACCCTAAATACTACTAAAGTCCTAGTACATATATAGATGCATTACTACTCCTGAAGATGAAGATGGTTGCCTTGCTGTATAACCGACAACGGCATCTCTATAACCAAAACAATAATTGCTTCACAGCGAAATGCGAGGCCGGCGGTGGTCCTTTCCCACACGAACTATAGTTCGGACGCGAGCATCTTAATCTTCAGAAGTAGTGACGCATAGACGTACGACTTCAGATTCCAGACCTCAGTCCTGTTTGAGGTCCCTCCCATCTAACTCTACCTAACCGCATCATCGTGGTCTTTCAGGTACATTTATGGAGAATATCAAAATTTTTCCTTTATGAAACACGATCAGTCTTACATGCCGATGGTGTGTCGACATATAGGAGACATTTTTGACATTCTGACATGTACCCGGGGTCTGATGTTTCGCTTGTACCATGACTACCAATTCATATTGTATATATTAATAAATAACATTGAGAATCAAGGGCATAATAAAAAAAATAATAAAGAAATGTTGAGGTTCGATATGGGTACCCAAGGGCTACAGTGGCCACTTAACATCGGGTGAACTGTACGCTCATTTATTGCTGTTCTCACATATTAAAAGAACAATCGTTAGTATGCTAGTAAGCATTTCATATTGCCCATTTTTAATTCTATTACAATGAAACAAACTTTCAATCACTTGAATAAGCGAAGAGAAATTTTGTACCTATAGAGTACTCAAAACGGGCACGGGTCTCCTCTCAGAATGAGAAGGGTTAGGCCATAGTCCGCCACGCTGGCCAAGTGCGGATTGGTAGACTTCACACTACGAGAACTATACACAGAACTCTCAGATGTGTAGGTTTCCTCACGATGTTTTCCTTCACCGTTAAAGCAAGTGACAATTAATTTCTAATACGCACATAACTTTGAACAATCAGAGTTGTGTACGGGGTTCGAACCCTGGACTTCCAGTGTGAGAGGCCGGAATATTATCCACTAGGCTATCATTGTGTTACCTACATTTAATTAGTCAGACTTTACGATAGTTTATCGAGTTGTTCTATACTTACGAATCATACAAACTTGACCTCTGTAATGAAACTTGAGAATTATTTTATGTCTACAATTACTTAAAACTTGATATTCTGTATTAGAAAGTTATTTCGATGTATTTCGACGACCCGCGTGGATCAGTGCTAATAATAGCGGTCTGACCTGCAGAGGGTTTCGGGTTCGATTTCTTAAGAGGCAGATATCTAAATGATGAATTTACATTTCTGTTCTGGGTATTTCGGCCTGGGCCTTCCTTTTCTGGGCCTAGGTGTTTATGTACACGTCTTATGTGTCCATGGCAGCCACGACACATGGAACCTTAATGTATTTATGAGTATAGAAAGTGTTATTTCGAAATGGTCTTTATAATCAAACACAGTGTAATACCTAAATTAGATCATCATTATCATAAACCTATTACTGTTCCACTGTTGGGCACGAATCACCTTGCAGAATAAGAAAAGTAAGGACATAGTTCACAACGCTGGCCAAGTGTGGATAAGTAAACTAGCACACCTTTATGAACATTATGGAGAACTCTCAAGCATGTAAGTTTCCTCGCAATGTTTTCCTTCACCGTTAAAGCAAATCGAAAAAATCAGACCTGTGTGGCAGATTCGAATCCGGTACCTTCGTATGAGAGATCGGAATCCCACCACTGAACTATAACTGCTCATCACTATTACTGAGTCATCGGTTATTTACACATTATAAAATATTGCTTTTAACCTGCATTTTAACATAACACCTAAAAATAAGGGCTCATAAATATTATCCATCGAATTAATATAAACAAACTGAAGCGGTGTTTACACGAGTATAAAATTATTCGTTCAGAAAATCGCAAAACAATAATGACTCACTATCGCACTTGGACGTTTCCTCGAATATTACAAGCTCTCCAACGAAAAGATTCTCCGTGTCGTGCCATAGACCAAAGAGACAAATTCCCAGCCCGAGGATAAATAACATCTTCTACACTTTTAACCCTACTGAAGATTCTCTGTTTCGTGGATACATAAAAAACATATACACAAACACCCAGATCTAAAGTAAAAATCGAAATTCATTTTTTAAACGTTTGCCTAACCGGAAATCGAACCCGGACCCCGGCGGGTCAGATCACTAAAGTCACCGCTGCGCTACAAGGGTCATCAAATTTTAATAGATTTATTTTTTAAGGTTCCCTCATAGTATGGGGGGTTAAGATATGTGTTCCGTGTATATAGACGTTACTGCGGATTATTATTCGCGTGGCGCGGTGGTAACCATATCGTTTTGATGCGCGGAGTGTTCTGAATTCGATCCCGGCCTGATAGACACGTAAAGAATTTAGTTTTTTGCTCTGGGTGTGGCTATTTGTGTACTGTAATCCTAATACAGGGTTATGAGTGTAGAAAGAGTTGCTTTTTATAAACTCTATCTGTAGGTAAAAATAATCATTTTGGTAGCTCTGTACCCTTACCATGAGTTTTACTCGATATCGAAAAACGAAAATCGTAAACGAATTTCTCCATACATCTACAAGCAGCGCCTCTAGTGA
>DWKL01004334.1:0-10668 GCA_018249415.1 Phareas burnsi
AACTTTACAGAGAACTCTCATGTACGCAGGTTTCCTCACGACTTTCCTTCACCGTTAAAGCAAGTGATAATTAATTTGTAATACGCACATAACTTCAAAAAATCAGAGATGCGTGCGGTATTCGTATGCCGAACCACCAGTGCAAGAGGGCGAAATCTTAACCACTAGGCTATCACTTCTTAGCTGGAAATAGCGTCGCTACGTAGGATTATACCTTAAAAGAGGATCTTTTATAGATAAAAAGAAAAGAAAAAGCAATTCATTATCAAGTTATTATTCAAATAGAAACTGCAGCAAAATGCCTGATATTTTATCAGATTATGTAGTCATTTTAATACAACAACAATCCCGAATGACAACAGTATTTTTGTGGATGTAACAATCCTTACAAAATCGGCAGTCCTCACTAAGGGTTCAGGATAGAACTCCCAGCCAGGTGAAAATGTAAGCTACACATTCAGATATAAATATTTAAGTGACGTCAAAATTTACATCGTGAAATGTTTATAACATTATGTTACAAATGTGAATAATCACTGACATTAATAGTCGCGACCTATTGTGAAAGTCGATCCATGGTAAGTTACAGATGAATTAGAAGCATGGGCTGCATTTGGGATGACTACACCCACAATACTGACCCATTATAACGCTTAACGCTTCTTTCACTCATAGCCCGACATTAGGATTCCCTGTGTTGTGGGTACCATGGACACAAAGACGAATACAGAAACACTCATACCCAGAACAAAAATCGAAATCCATCAATTACATGTCTGCTTGGCCGAGAAACGAACCCGGTACCCTTTGCGGCATGGTAACCACTGTGTCATGCAGATCATCAAATATATCCATTGTGAACTATGGTGGACCATTCATTTATACCAATTCGATGTAATACTGCATAGACAAGTTAGAAAAACTGCATAAACAAGCCACACACAAACACACATACACACACATAACACAAATTAAGACGAAGAATACGCGTCGAAGCTTACAACATTTAATGTATCAACACATAGATGAAGGAAACTTAAATTATATCATAACTTTTGACTAAAGTTATTTTCGATATGACAATCGTAAACATTCAACATTGTCGTTGAAATCTGGCGAAAAGCCCAAATCGTGTCAACGGATTTCGACACTACTCTCATCCGATAACATCTGACTTCATATTGCCGAACGTACTGCTTCCACCTTCCAGAAAAGTTGCTGATTGAAAACCTTTAGCTCCTTAAATATTTCCCATAGCCTTCCAAAAGAAAAAGAGTTCCAAAGACTTTCAAAAGATTTCCAAAAGACTTCCTGCACTCTCAAAACACATCATCATTATCATCAACCCATTAATGTCTCAGTGTTGATTGATAGACTTCACACACCTTCGAGAACTTTACAAAGAACTCTCAGATGTGTAGATTTCCTCACGATGTTTTTC
This sequence comes from Phareas burnsi, assembly GCA_018249415.1. Classification (NCBI taxonomy): domain Eukaryota; kingdom Metazoa; phylum Arthropoda; class Insecta; order Lepidoptera; family Hesperiidae; genus Phareas; species Phareas burnsi. The sequence goes on from DWKL01004334.1 coordinate 1,442, forward strand.
TTCACCGTTAAAGGAAGTGATAATTAATATCTAATACGGACATAACTTCGAAAAATCAGATTTGCGTGCGGGATTCAAGCCCTTGAAACATTTTCGACCGAAGTGGAAAAAGTGAGGTTTCATAAAATATGGTAATAACAAGAGAACACACCCACATGACAGTAAAGGGTCATCCCCACCCATGAACATCTGTAATTAACACCAATTTGAACTCCTACCTAAGTTCGGCCACAGATACGCAGTTATACCTAATGGCTAAGTTGGAAAGGTTCGAGTAAATGTCTCTTCCTTTCCACACCTTTCAAACCAAAACACAGTAGCGTATATACCGCTGTTAAAAGACGGGATTCGGTGTGGGGTGGTATCACCGGAGTAGGATCGTGTAGGGCGTTACCACCTACGATTGAATTACTATTGCTTCTAAAATTATGTTTTTTTTTATATATGTCAGAAGAGTAGCAAACGAGCATGCAGGCCACATGATGTTAAGTGGTCACTGCAACCCACAGACACCCACGTATAACCTCAAACAGGACTGAAATCCTATCTCAAGTCGTACGTAAATGCGGTTCTACTCCCGAAGACTAAGATGGTGGTCTCACTGAAAGTATATCCGCCAACCACACCACTTCAACGAAACACAGAAATTGCTTCACAGCGTATTAAAATGACTCCCTACAAAATAAGTGTATTACCCACAGCGCGCAAAATTCATGTTTTAACCCGTAATAAGTTTACCGAAAGCCTTCTTTGGATATTGATTCCACCTTTTATATGAAAGGTGGGTACATACATATAAGACGCGAGTCCCGATTCCCATCTTATTCCAATCAACCCGAAAACCGAAAAGTTCGGGGTACGTATTGACTGTGCAATCTAATTTTGAAACCGAACGAGTGTTGACAACGAACTTTTTAGACCAGGATATCATATTTCTCAATCGAATCATCTTGGCAAGCCGACTTCATCAATTTACGGGCACAACTAGTACCGTACTTTCAGTTTAACTTGGTTTATAGGATAAACAAATTTATAAGTAGTTAAGCAGGCAGTTACTACGACGCTCTTAAGCCCGCGGCTTGTGTAGATCGTAACCGATCAACGAAGTTAAGCAACGCCGGGTGCCGTCGAGAATTGAATGGGTTCTTTGGAAGGCCCATTAAGCCGCCGGTCCCGGTTGTTACTATTGCATACCAGTCGTTCAAACTCGTCGGAGGCCTTGTGGGCGGTTTAAAAACATTCGACATGGGTTGGCCACTAACCCTTATCTCCACCAATCTGTATTGAAGCAGTGTGGTGGTATGCTCCAGGCACCCCCCCAGTTGAGGTCAGAGGCCCGTGTCCGACAGTGGAACATAAAAGGCGTTGCAGCAATCATCTGCCATCAAGCAATTACACTTACAAAAGGCATTATATCTTATTTGCCACTTTTATAACTTATTATACTACTGACAAGGTACCATTTCCTCAGGGGTAACCTTCAGGACTCTTCATGTAAAATTGGCTGCTTTCCACAATAGCGCTAACAGTTTATAATGAAGAAGTTATTGTGGCAGTGTGGTACCATAGAACAGTATAGATTTCTACCATCAAGCAACAAACAAAACAACACTTAATTTAAAGTGATTTCTGCCCTCAAATTCACCTGTTTCAATTTGAATCAGAATTTGTACTTATTGAGTGAATCGATTGTAATGAAATAAAGCCAATTCTAAACCTTTAATCACATTAGGCTAGCCCTTCTTATGTGATGCATTCTCCTAACAAGGTTACATAGAGGCATAAAATTTATGTACATATAAAATAATTTGTCCTTTATCGCTTTCAAATATTAAAAATGTACTAATACTACTTTTTTTTTCAAGTTTGAAAAGTCGGGGACGAGCGTGTAGTCAACCACATGTTAAGTGGTGACTACAGCTCATGGACACACATCTAACCTGAAACAAGAACTGAAGCCCTATCTGAGGTCGTACGCAGGTGCATCAGTACTCCTGAGGACTGCGATGGTCGCCTCTGTAAGTGTACTTGGCAACCGCACCTCTTCAACCGAAACACAAGAATTATTTCACGGCGAAATATGAGGTGGTACCCCGTATAAACGTCCTATCACCTATAACATTATTTCCTTAATGTTTTCTTTTTAATATATGGAAACGAAAAAATATATAAATATATCAAATTTGTAATGCCATAAGAACATTCTCGTCCTACAAATATTTTCATTAGGTTTATATAATAGATTTATGATAATATAAGATATGTAAGTACGCAATCTGGGCACGGAATCCAGAGCTTAACTAGTATAACTAGTGCTTGAGTTACGTGCCTATACATATTGCGATAACGGTTACATAATCATGTACAACGCACGACGTACCTACGTATTCCATCTGTGACCGTTGATATAACGTCGCAGTCGCAGAACCGAAACCGTCCAAGACCGTACATTATCTTCACAGTTGGAATCGCGCTGCCAACGTTCTAGTTGTATTGTCGCCATAGATGAAATAACCTAATAGACTCCTAACCATCATCAACCCTTTGTTATCTTTGCCTTTGATAAGTTTGAGCCACCGTTTTGGCCACCGTCTATCATGTTAGCCAAGTACGGTTTGGTAGACTTCAAACAGAATTCAGATCATTATTGAGAACAGTCAGGCATGTAGGTTTTTCTTCACATTATTAGCAGATAACAATTAATTTTTGACAAACACATAGCCTCAAAAATCATAGTGATTGAGAATACCCGCATGCTTGGAAATAGAAACCCGGATTACTAGCTGGCTTCGTCTTGTACTAAACACCTTACGCTCCTAATATGTAATATTATGGGTTTTTTTTATATATCACAACGATAATATACGGGGGTAAGGCCTTCACTAATTCCCTCTACCAAGTAATATTTGTCGCAGTGTCTTTGTAATATCCATATTGCGACAATTTATCATCAGAATCACTTCTTATAGGAGTCCATTGGATATCTTTGTCCATGGCTATCGCACATATAATTAACTGATCTGATATTCCTGCGGCGACCCTTACTGAACTACACAACCTACTGAACAATCCGTTAGTTTTCGGAAGTAGTAGAGTCCAGTCATGTCATTGTGTATCTAATTTATTGTTGTTCGTTTAATATTGGCAGCATTGTTTTTTTCATATTCATACCAATTTGAGGGTGATAGAACCCTTCGTAGATCGAGGAGCTCTTCCGCCACGTCTATTTCTGCCTTATAACTGCAGTGTTCAACGTTACTATGTTCTGGTTTGAAGGGGGTGTAAGGATACACTTCTAACTTAGCTCTTAGCGGCAAAATCTATGGCCGATCTCATATAGGACTTAATCGTATATGGTGTTGGCAACAATGAACAATTACCTTCAGATGGACTACATGTTAGTTTGCCACTACTTTAAGAACATTGATAGCGCGCTAGCAAAAATATTTTAATTACGTAACGGGTACTCACGATATGCGGTTTTTAATTGCCTATATTTCGACCCAGTTGCATGCATGGCCGCGGCGAAATTTCGCCGCAACTGGGTCGAAATATAGGCAGTTAAAAACCGCATATCCTGAGTACCCGTAACCAAATCAAAATGTATAATTTCCGCGATAATATAAGCTGAAAATCTTAAGAACAAGATTTAACTGTATATAAAAAACTAGATTTATTCAAAACTTTTAGCTATCCATCTACCTCTATGTGCAGTAAATGAATAAACAAGAGCAATTTCAACAAAACGCTACACAGGCAAAATGCAATTTACAAAATAATAGTGCAAGATGTGATAACAGAGAACATTTTAATAGATACTGCAATCATAAATCCTTAGTCACGTATTTAATTCTGCAATAGACGAATATTGCAGGCTGCAACTTCAGAGCGTCTTGTTCGCAAGTTCAGAACTTGTTGGACAGCATGTATTGTTAGCAGAACATCTAGTGCACACGTCAACACGTCATTTACAAGTTGGAACGGCGGAATATGGAACGGAAGTGAACAGAAAACGTCGCTAAAATCAAACCGACCCCTATTATTCTTTACACGAATTGACATAAAGCAGGAATACTAACAGGAACCGTTTTACTTTAGCCCTCACAGCTAGGAGGTTATATGAGGTGACATTATATGTGGTAGAACTATACATTGAACGGCAAGGTACCACTGCCGCCCTCACAAATTGCTGTGAAGCAAATCTTCTGTTTCTATTGGAGACAAATCTCCACCTCACCGGCCCAGTTGTCAGTTGAGTAATCGGGAACAGTGACTCCTCTACGTACGAACTCAGATAGAGCTTCAGTCCTGTTTGAGGCGAGACGTGAGTCCGTGGGCTGCAGTGATCATTCAACATCGGGTGGCCTGCACAGTCGTCCGCTACTGTTAAAACATAAAATAAGGTCAGACTAGGAAGGATCGGTAACTTTTCACTTGGAATTATTTACGTATGTATGTCCATTTGATGCAGTGACCGCTAAACAGGCGGGCTGCATATAAGCAATCAAATCCAAATATACCATCGCTTACTAACGTAACCTCGAAATTTGTCAATGAATTTCGAATTTCGAATAACGCCCACTCTATCGAAATGATGTTTAAGTTTCTATTCTGAATCTGGGTATTTGTGTACTCGTCCTTATGTGTGCATGGAACCCAAGTCACTTGAAATCCTAGTGTGGGGCTATGAGTGTAGAAAGCGTTATAAAGTATTATATTTCACAATAATCACGATTGTAGGCTTTCTCGTAACATCAATCAAGTTTATTTTTAGGTCTCGTTTATCTTTCAAATTTATTATCCCTATCACGTTTCTTCGCGATTTATTCTGCACTCAAGGGAATATCTGATACGGAAATCCATATCCAGGGATTTAAATTATTCGAAAATGTTAATGCTATTAGATATTACTAATATTTTACTTCAGAAGTATTTTTGACGAACATAGATACAATTGTCATCATGGTGGTCTACCGTGCAGATCCAAAGGTACCTCACTGATCAATTCAGCTAACCACCTCTGCAAGATTTTTTGATTCATCATCATCGGCCCATTACTACCCCACTACTGGGCACAGGACTCTCATCAGAATTAGAAAGATCTATAGTCCACCACACCGGCCGACTTCGAACACCCTCGAAAATTTTACAGACAATTGTCAGATGTACAAGTTTCGTCAAGATGTTTTCCTTCAACGTGATAATTCGTATGTAATACGCATATTACTTCGAAAACACAGAGCTGCATGCTGGATTCGAACCCTAGACCCTCAGCATGAGTAACCGGAAATAAAACAGTAGGCTATCACTGTTTTTTTCTTGTCATCTGTCGATTTTTTATTGTATAGACGATATTTCTTAGGAGGCACAATGCGTGCTATGTTTTATTTTCATTAACATTTCGATAGTAAACTTTCTAAGAATATTACTAGACGTAATGGATTACTCAATAAAGTCTTCGTCATATTTCACGACATACGTGATAAAGCACGTGCTACTAGTCAACGACTACACTCGAAAGTCGAAAGTAAAGCGATAAGGTTACTTACGTTGCTACACTTATTACAGAATTGTTTCCATCCATTATTCGTCATTTTACTCTATTCTTTCACAACTAAAGCAATTTTTCATTGTGAATATAAGACGGGAAATTCTGCAGTATATTTATACGATAACTTGTTACTCTTGTTGGAGCCCTTGATTTGAAAACAGCCGGTCGTAGCCCGAAACTTGGCACACATCCACGAATCTTCCGAAACTTAAGCACTCAATCTAGCAATTTACCATTCGCTGCCAGGGAAAAAAACAGTCAATGAACATCTGCGTGGTTGTTCATTAATGCTGTCTACGAAATCAAGTAAGCCATATACAATGTTACTTTTGCATTAATCATTTTAATAAATTGTTAATGTATTTTTAATACACTCGTTTCTCTAAAGCAACAGTACAAAACGAAACACTTCAAAACAAACGTTTTCCACATAGCTCCACAATAGAACACATATGAAACGAGTACACAAACACCCAGACTCAGAACAAATGTCTGCTTTGCTGGAAATAAAACCCAGAACCCGCTGAACGCCAGACCGGTATGGTAACCGCTGCGCCACGCGAGTCGTCATTAAAATAGTTGTCAATTGTATTTTTTAATAATGATATCTAAAATATATTTGAAAGGTATAGTAGGGCAAATTAATTTTCTCGACGGGTTCCACCTTAGTCTAGTATAGTGTTCCACCACAAGAGAAGCACCATCTTACGTATTTATAGATTCCTCACGTTAATATGTGCCGCTCTTAAGAATGTAACTGACAGAATGCATTAGTATGTATCATATACATAAAAATTATAGATGACATGCGGAAAAAAAACTAAAATAAAATGGACTTGTCATGCTAAATGTCATTATCATTAACCCATTATTATTCCACTGCTGGGCACGGGTCTCATCTCAGAATTATAGGCGATACATTGTCCACCACGGTGACCAAGTGCGGATTAGCAGACTCCACACGTTCGAGAACTTTTTACGAAGAATTCTCAGGCACTTTTCCTCATTATGTTTCCCTACAGCGTTACAGCAAGTGATTAATAATTAAATCTAAAAATCCTGGGACACGCAGTGCGGTACGCCGAAATCCTTTCCATAACTAACCGAGGTCCTATAGGTGGTAAACTATAATTCGTCCGGGGAGGTACCACCGCCACTTTCATAATCCGCCGTGAAGCAATTCTTGTGTTTCGTTTGAAGAGGTATGGTACCAGGAATACTTGCAGCGAGGCGACCATTTTAATCCTTAGGAGTAGTAACGCAACTATGTACCTCAGATAGAACTTCAGTCCTGTTTGAACTAGTATGGGTGTCCATGGGCTACGGAGACCATTTAACACCAGACAATTTGCGCGCTCGTCTGCTACTCTTCTTACATAAAAAAAACACATCACAATTCATTAAAGCAACTTAAATTCAAATTCAAAACCAGTCTTTACAAATGTCTGGAATCATTATGATAGGACTATCGTGGAAGCATCCATTGTCATCCGACGTTCTGTAGACACTCGCTACAATATTCGAATCCTCATCGTTCCAGCTATCGTCTATTTGCACAGTTGGTCGTGGTAGATTTCCATTACCAAACTTATCTAGTGCAATTTTACTAATTGAATCCAAGATTCAATTAACTAAATGTATAAATCTTAGCTGTATTACAAATTGTAAACTCATCAAATTTTACCTTATTGATTTAATCAGATAGGCTGAATGTTGTTTTATTATAATTATTATACTCTACAACACACATCTCTACCTTTCAACATCTCTACATTTGGATTCAGAATAGTTCTCGAAGGTGTGTAAAGTCTTAACAGTCAGCACTTGGTCAGCGTGATGAACACTAACACTTCTCATTTTAATAGGAGACCGGTGCCCTGCATGGGGACAGTAATAAGACAATGATGATGTTGATGATCGAATAATGTAGAGAAAATCCATTTTCTACTTTGCTTAATACGATAAAATTCTCGGAACCCGTTTGGGAATTAATTTATTATATTTATAATAAATATTTAAAGCTAAGAAGATAGGTAAAGCCCTAGATGATTCTTCTTCAAACGCGTCACCGCCACAACTATTGATGTATAGTAACAGCAGTGCTGAACGCTTTTGTGTTCCGGTTTGGAAGGCATTTTAAAGAAGATACACTTACACGAGGCATTCTAAATTAGTCTTTGATAATGCACCCATGACCAATCACCTGTGAGACTTGAACCTTATTTGAAGGTGACTACACTATCCAATGACCACTTACCATCTGGAAGACTGCATACTCGTTGTTACTTCTACGCTGTAAAAAAATCTTCTAGAATATTTTCATATGTAACATTTTAATAGACTCAGATTTTGGATTTCTGTTACGTACGCCAAAGTTAGTGCCTGTTGAATAAATCTTTTTACGCAGTGACGATAAACATTTGTCATGTCAAAACCTTGGCAGTGGACACCTTTTGTCTCCACGTACCTTTTTTTACTTTGATATGGGTCCCATTACATTTCATTATCTCGCGTAAAGGACTTGAAATTTCTTTAGGTCTCTTGCTCTTTGTGTGACATTTTAGACGGCCATTGTAGAGCTTTTCCGCGAATAACATCTAGAATAATTGCTGCTTTACTTGTTCTAATGCTGCGTGTTACCGTATGTATTATATACCGCACAATGGGTTAATGCTTAAAGTCGTAGAAAATACCTACTATATGTTTAAACATACTATTTTATTTGGGGCACGCTCCACTCCTCCCAGTCCCCCAATTATCCCTGCCATGAGGACTTTGTCGTAAAGATATATACATCCGGATTACTACAGTACATACTTAAGAGAGGATATACAAAAATGCTGAACAATCTTACATGAGAGTAAATGTATATAAAAAATCAAATATTCCTGGTCGAGTTAAACTGGGCCTCAATTCGTATTTGTACATATTTTTAAAATATTAAGCGCATAATAAAACTGATCTTGGGAATATAAAGAAAAACATTAAAACAAAAGACTGTAAACGAAGTAAAACTTTGCGTTCACCATTTTGGAAAACAATCGAAGACGCTATACGAATCCTTGATACGAAAATCACGTTTTCAGAAGAGCTTGTACACATACCGACTACAAAGAAGGGGAGGACAAAGCCCCGCAAGCTTTTGGTGGGATCGCTCATTGTACATTACAAGTACATGACCGTCGAATCTAAATCCGAACGAGACCTCCAAATCCCCAGGATTTAACGGTCCGCCAATCAGCTACAGCGAAACGGGTATGTCAACATTGCGTATCTAGTTATCATCGCAACTTGCCTCTCGTTTGATTACGTAAATAGTTGTGACTGCGTAACGAAGCGAATAGTTCTAAAATGTTAAATATCCGAGGTTCCAAGTGTTCCGTGAACTAGGAAACTTCACTGCATCAAAGCATTCCATATAACGTTATACGTATAAAGTGAAACGTCTGTCTTCATCTGTTCGTCGCTTTGAGATACTTTTCGCTTTTAAGTTTGTTGTATTATAGTTACAGTACAGTAGTACATTAAAAGTCATTGTAGTGATATCTAGTTTTGACGATATATACTCACTTTATTTCTAAGTATTGAAAGGTGGTAGGACAATCGTTCGTCTGGGGAAGTTCCACCGCCGCCCTCATAATCCGCCGTAAAGCAGTTGTTGTTTCGGTTGGAGAGG
>DWKL01004335.1:0-10668 GCA_018249415.1 Phareas burnsi
GTGTCCATGGGCTGCGGTGACCACTTAACATCAGGTGGTCTGCATGCTCGTTTGCTACTTTACAAACATAAAAAAAACGTGCGGAAACCTACACTTATGACCGATCTTTGTAAAGTTGTCGAAGGTGTGTGAAGTCTACAAAACCGCACTTGGCCAGCAGTGAACTATTGCCTAACCCTTCCCAATTTCGATACGAATGGAGTGACTCTTCCATGTCCAGTAGTGGAAAAATAATGGGGTGATGATGATGACCATCATCATTAATTGCACGGCACGGGTCTCCCCGGGAATGAGAAGCGTTAGGTTATAGTCCATCACGCAAGCCAAGTATGGATTGGCAGACTTCATACACCTTCCAGAAGTTTACAGAGAATTCTCAGCTATGCAGGTTTCCTCACGATGTTTATCTCCGTCGTTAAGGCAGGAGATAATTAATATCTATTACTCACATATAAAAAAATCAGTTGATTGTGGGATTCGAACCACTACTTAAATTATTTATTTTACATTCTTTGTAGGCAATTAAAGACCGCGAAAAATATTGCTTACTTTATAATTATTTCTACGTATAAAATTATTTTTTTAGTACAATTTTTGTACGTACGTTTAGTAAAATTTTGTACAAATTTTGTAGTACAATTTGGTAGTACCAAGTTTTCTTTGACTTTTCGTTAACATCGCATCAGACTAAAATGTAAGGAGAGCACCGGCTTCGATCCTCGGTGGTCATTTTTTTGGAGATGTTTGTCCAAACAGCACAGAGACACACATACATTGTGATTATGTGTGTGTGAGTGATTGAGTTAACAATAGTGATATTGAGGCACGTTTTTCATTCAGTTGGTGAGGTGTGGTTGTCGGGAACACTTACAGCGAGGCGACCGTCTTAGTCTTTAGAAGTAGTAACGCATCTACAATCGTACGATCTCAGATAGTACTCCAGTCCTCTTTGAGGTTAGATGTGGGTTTCCATGGGCTAACTGACAACTTAACATTAGGTGGCTTGCACACTTACACCTAGTCGTGATATTGAGAAACGTTTCTTACGATTTTCGACATTTTAATAATAATATCTCGACGAATGACATACCGAGCGCTGTCAAACATTTTGCAAGTGTGCCGCGATGACGCTAATGATACGTCCGACGTCACGCCAGGCCGCGCAGGAATGCCCTAGTGCTGTAATAGTTGCAAAAAACTGGAAACGACATATCAGAAAATTAATTGCCACCGTCACTGTGTACCGCGACGCGGAATGTTGTAATTTCGTACTGTCACTTCTTGATGCGCTAGTTTATCTAGGGTAATGAAAGTGTCAAGTTGATTGAGTTCCATTTAATTAATCACATCACGCGTGGAATGACGAGAATGTGAACTCACTACACGATTTAATAAGATGTGTACAGATATTTCCACAATCAATTATTTATTGCACAGTGATTTGAGGTTGGGTAACCCGAGGATTGCTTGACGTTATTTGTATTATGATAATCATAATTATTTTATTCTCAGTAAGAGTGTTAATGTACGAACGTGTTTATGTGTGTACTGTGGAAGTTGTACCTACTTTTATAATAACAGATCTGTCAAATTATGGGTTTAATTTTAATTCAATTACACAATCTCAGGTGATCTCCGCTGAACGTCATTACTTTCCACTTTTAAATATAGATACATCCAAACATATATTGGATATTAATAGAATTATACAAATCTCAGGTGATCTCCGCTGAACGTACTTACTTTCCACTTTTAAGACACATCCAACCATATATTGGATTTTAATTGAGTTACATAAATCTCTGTGATCTCTGTATGTATATACTGTAAGTCTATAAAGCTAACAACTAAGTCGCTACTAACTCGACACAAAGGTAAATCTAAGTGCAATTCCCACTCAAATTCCTTTAAACCACGTAATATTTATAAATACACAAGTTTTCCTTGTCTGAAAACCTACATTACAATTAAAGTCAGATATGCTTTATGTACTTATACATAAAATTCATTTTTATATATAAAGTATTTTAATAGATGGCAGAATACATTTAATTGGTGGTAGAACCATAGTTCGTCCGCGGATGTACCATCGTGGCTCTCATAATCTGCCGTAAAGCAATTCTTTTACGGCAGATTATGTTTGTTGTTTTGGTTGGAGAGGAGCGGTTGTTGGGTACACTTGACAATGGAATGACCATCTATGTTCTCAGCACAAGAAACACATCTACGTTCAACCTTAGATAGGACTCCAGTCTAGTCTGACGTTAGTTATGGAGGTCTATGGGCTGCAGTAATTACTCAACATCAGGTGGCCTGCACGCTCGTAAGCAATTCTTGTCACATAAAAATATATAATTGTAGAAGTTTACAAACAAAATAATAACCACTTTATTAAATAGGGTTCACTCCAAGGAAGTATACAAAAACATAGTTTAAGTCTAATGGAGGTGCTATTATTATAATGAGTTGACATTCTGACATTTGTCAGAATTTCTGACATTTGTCAGAATGTTAGGTTAAGGCAAACGCTATCGACACAATGGTCTCGACTTTGAGATACCTTTTGTGAACGAAATTGAAAAGTTTATTTTCTTATTTTAACTCTATTGTTTTTCTGTCATCTTTCAAATTACAAAACGAACTAACACGAATGTAACTGTTTGTTGTTGGATAATTTAATAAGCTTATTAGTAATTCCAGATTATGGTGTGAGTATTATGGAGTATTATGGAGTGTATTATGAAGCTGAATACAATTATATATTTGATTCGTAATTATTTCGTTTTTGCCCAAGCATCTAAGCTCTCAATCAAATCAAACTTAGCTCAATCTAAGCCCTCTCTATCCACCATAAAGTAATTTTTGAGTTTAAATTGGAGAAGTATGGCAATATGGGGCGCTTATAAGCGAGGCGACCATCTTAGACCTCAGGAGTAGTAATGCATCTCCAGACAATAGATAGACGATAGATTGGATTTCAGTGCTATTTGAGGGCAGATGTGGGTAATCCACTGGCTGCAGTGATGCCTTAACAGGTGGTCTGCACCGTAGTTTGCTACTCTTTAACATTAAACAGGTTAATTTTTCGATAGTTAAAATAGCATTTATAATATAATATATATGCCTATTTTAACTTCCGAGATACTATAATATATAAAATACACAAATGGTTTAAAATTTTTGGCTCAAAAATTCCATGGGTCAACGAAAAAATTGAATAATAGTTATACATATTTACTATAATTTACATTTACAACGTAAATGTCAAATTGGACAATCAAATACATAGCATTACACGTTCGATCATCATCGGACGATTGTGTAAGAGCTACACATGCGATCCCGCGACAGTCCCGCCCTCTGTTACAAAAATGTTTTTTCCTTTGCTTTCACTGTAATATGTAACGAGTACACAACATAATTACGGATGCTCCATTATGAAATGCGGCATACCACACCGCTAATTTACGAGACAATTTCGTTGCTGTTCTTTTCCGTTTGCGAGAAACGTTTTTCACTTTGTTTCCTTTTTTATATAAGAAGGAAACGTGGAAATTGTGGGCCATTGTTTGAAATATTACGTCAGTGTAAATAATGGATAGGATAGTCTATTGGTAATATTCCGGTCTGTCACTCTGATGATCTCTTTTGGGCTTAGAACCTCAGACGCGCAATTTTGGTCTTGAAGTTATATGCGTGTTAGAAAATATTTATCGCTTATTTTGGCGGTGAACAAAGACAATGTCAGTAATTCACGCTTCTCCGTAAAGTTCTCGAAGCTGTGTGAAGGCTATCGATCCACACTTGGCCAGCGTGGTGGTGGTATGGCCTAGCCCTTCTCATTCTGAGATGAGACCTGTTCCAGCAGTGGGACAGTAATGATGATGATGAAAGGCGTTAGTTGACTGAGCACTTAATAAGATATTTTTTTCTTCTTTCCAGGAGCAAGGTGCACCCGTAGAAGAGAATCAAGAAGAGGATAAAAATGCTGGAAGGTAGTGTAGTTTAAATATATTTTTTGTTAAGAGATTAATATTTAAGAAAAAGCTAGTCATTTTGTAGAATGTTTTCAATGGTGGTAGGACCGTTCGTGGTTCGCTTCCAGAGGTACCACCGTCGTACCTACTTCTACCTTATAATAGATGTGTTAAGAGTCGCTATGTTCTGATGAAGGATGTGGCAAGGCAAGGTAAGGTAAGGCAGATATATTAACATGAAGTGTTCCAACTCAGTCTTCAGGGACAGCAACGCATCTGCGGCGGACCTCCGAAAGGATTTAAATCTAAATTTAGAATTACTGAATTACGGATGTCCAACCACAGTAGGCATTCTATTAGATGAGCCGCGTGACAGCTGGTCACCATACCGCTCTGACACGCAAAGGGTCCGGGATCGATTCTCGGCCTGGCAGATATTTAAATGAAAAATTCAGATTTCTGTTCTGGGCCTGGGTTTTTGTATATGTCCAGGGCACCTATGACACAGGGAATCCTACTGTGAGATTATGATTATAGAAAGTGCTCGTGCTCATATTTTAGGTTGATGATGGGCAATGTACCATGGACGGCAGAGTCCATTTACCGTCAGGTGGACTACATGTTCGCTTGGTACTTTATACTATAAAAAACGAAACAGGTAACATTGCCTAGCGTAGAAGCAAAAAGGTAGAATGAATAAAAAATATAAATTTTTTAATTTTTAAAAAATAAATTTCTGAAAAATTTTTCGCCTTTCATGCTATTGTATGCATGAGTAATCCTCCGCTCCATATGCGTTAGTGTTAACTTTAATGAAAGCTTCCAACTGCACCGTACTTTACATGTAAACAAATGACGTGATAACTTTTTTTTGATGTCTTAACCTAGCGATAAGGCAGACGGGCCACCTGTTGGAAAGTCACCGTCGCTTATCGACATTTGTAACACCAGAGGAGTTACCAATGCATCGCCGGCTTTGAAGTAGATCTCTTTTTGCACCTTTTTGGAAGTGCCCCATATCATAGCGATCCGGGAACACCTCAGAAGGAAATTCATTCCATATCTTACACGTTCGCGGTAAAAACGAACGCGCCAACCGAACCGTGAGGACCGCCATGAGTCCAGTCGATGTGGGTGGAACCTCATTCTTCGACGAGTGGTGCTGCTGCATATGCTCAAATGCCTTTCGTAATAGAAAATGTTTAATGGAGACCTCAAAGAAACATGCAGATTTTCTCTCATTTACTATTTAACATTCGACCTCATTGGCGTGGCGAAATAACCGCAACCGCAGTAACAAAACAACTTAAAATTGGTTATCACTTACATATCAACTCAATAACTCTTTTATTTATCAAAATCTTAATCTTTGCTTGTAGATGCAAATTATTATATATTCGTTATCTCCTGACTTCCCTAGGGCCAGCTGGCAGAGAATGTTGCTCGTATTTATTGTCAACCCATTACTGTCCCACTACTGGAAACAGACCCCCTTTCGGAATGCAAGGGGTTAGGCCACATGTCACCACGCTGGCTAAATTCCAATTGGTAGTCTTCACATCATCATTAACCCATTAATGTCCCACTGCAGGGCACGGATCTTTTCTCAGAATAGGAAGAATTAGACCATAGTCCACCACGCTGGCTAAATACGAATTAGTAGACTTCAGACACCGTTGAGAAGTTGCCACCCGACTCACCCCCCCAACTCCTAGGCTAGTAGGTTTCTTCACGATGTTTTCCTTCACAGTTAAAGCAATTAGTAATGGGAAATTCGTTGCCCACCAGATGCACTAAGGGAAAAAATTTGGTTGCCTACAATTTGACTGTCTGCTAATGGCATAAAGTAAATAAGACCATAGAGTCGTAGTTAAGTAAACACACAGACAAGTTTGTCATTTGCCGTTGTCGAATCACAAAACATTTTACAGCCGATTTTGTCTCATATCTGACTAAGGGGATCCAAAATTTTATTGCAAGTACCCAACCGGAAAATACCTTCTAATTTCACCGGCAAAACGTACGCGCGATCCTTTCACTGCCCACCGGACCGAGCGAGGATTGCGTGATTGCGCACTTTATTCATTCAACTTTTAATGTCATTTAGATGTATTTTAATAAACAATTATTTTAAGTACTATAAATACTCTGGTATTTACTTAACTATATAGACAATTATAACTTAAATATATAAACAATAATTTTTAACTTGCATAAATGCTTTTGTATTTATCAGTTTTTTATTATTAACTTTATGAAATATTTCATTATAACAGATTCATTTGAATATAATAATAAATTTTAAAATGTATTAAAAATAAAATGAATGAATTACGACCTTATAAACACAGGTAATATTAAATATAAACTAAAGATTACTGCTACTTTGAATCTATTATAATTAAATAGTTAATAATGTTTATAATTAAAAATCGTTAATTACAAGAGCATTTATACAACTTAAAATTATTGTCTATATAATAAAGTTAATATTCTAATTACATTAATTTTATTATTTTAATAGTATACAATATTTATATGTGTATGAACTCATAGATGGACCATAGTTATTTAATTTAAATAATTGACTAAATCCTGACAAAACTGCTTTAAACTGCCTGAGCAGCAACAAACATACTGCCTGGATTGAAGTGGCTGAGCAGCCAACCCGACCCGAAACCAAAAAAATCAAGTTACGCGGTGAAATTAAAGCTAATCTAATAGACGAGAATTGATTAACACATTGACTGCGGCGCTAATATTCGAAACGATCCACCCGTGCGGCGCGTAGCACAACAAGCGTGTTCCAGTACGGCACACACCGTATGCGTGCGAGGCGCACGGGTGGCGCGGACAGTAAAACATGACAGGTGTGTTTGCCGCAGTCAATGTTAAGGAAGTTATTATTAATCATTATTGTTTTTATAAAAACCAGTTATAAACAGCAAAAGTCAGTTTGTTTCTTCCACTTTGAAAACGTAATAAATCAACCAACCTTCATTAAATTTGGCCCACGTAAGCTGTGCCAGACAATTGTACCTATGTACTCAATTAAATAATAAAAATATCCGTGGTTTGTGTTTATAGTATTTTTACAGAAGGCATTAATAAATATAATCATTTTTTTTAATGCAGGCTACCTGATGTTAAGTGGTCACTGTAGCCTACGGACAGCCACATCTCTATATAATATAATCTCAAACAAAACTGAAGTTCTGTCTGAGATTCTGAGATCGTACGTAGATGCATCACTATTCCTGAAGACTGAGATGGTCGCCTCGTTGTAAGTGTGCACTGCACCTCTAACCGAAACACAAAAACTGTTCCACGGCGGATTAAGAAGGCGGTGGTGGTACTTCCCTAAACGAACTATAGTTCTACCACCTATTAAAGTTAATGATATTATTATTTATATTTCCAGCAGAGATGTCGATTATCGGCCGGGTCAGGTGTTCTCTCTCAACGCTCAGGAACTGCTGGAACTGCAGCCCGAACGCAAGGCTCCCCTGACCAGCGGCCAACAGCTGCAGCAACTGTACAGCAACCTTCAACCCGAACACAAGCAAAATCTACAGCAATTCTACTACATAGAGCCACAATCTGGAAGACAGGTAACGTGAGCGATTACAAACATATATAACATATATACTTTAGTTTATGTTGTCTTGAATATCCTATTACTATACATACATATATAATTATATACTAATACTAGCAGACCCGATCAGTGGCTGTAGCTTTCTTGTTATTAGGTATTACAATTGGTATTGGTATTACGAAATTATTACATTTCTTACAGGCATTGTACCTTTCATAGATAAGGTTAATTGTACGTTACACAATATGTTATAGTACTCGAAGTTGGGAACTTTAGGTTCGCAATCTTGCTGCACTGCTCGAAATATGAAAATTGTCGATTTTGGATTTAATAGAAAAAATCGGAATAAAAACTATGCTATCCCTAGAGTTGGAACATAACACACATTTAAAAAAAACGTTAAAATCGGATAGTTAGTTTCGGAGTTCATCCCGGACTACCATAGTGACACGTGGATTATATATAATAGATTTAAACAAACAAATAAACAAACGATTTTTTATTTATAACTCCACACTAGGATATCTAACCCTTGTCGTGGGTACCATGGACACATACAACACGAGTACACAAACATTCAGACTCGGCACACAAGTTTAAATTCATCATTTAGATTTCTACCTAGTCGGGAATCGTAACCGGAACTTTCTGCGTGTCAGTGTATCAGTGTCGGGATTAAGATGGTTGCCTCGCTCGTGTACACGAGAACCACGCCTCTCCAACCGAAACAATTGATTACTTGACGAATAATGGGGCCGGTGGTTGTACCTTCCCGATCAAATTACAGTTCTACCACCTTTTAAACCCAAAAAAAAATCTTACAGGTATCCCTTCAACCTTCGCATGCCGTCATTGCTCGTCCTCACTACTCCGCCAACGGCGGTGAGGCATCAGTAGGTGCGGCTCTATCAGTGAGCGACAGTGGTGTCAGCCCTTCTCACTCCTTCGATCAGGATCTCCTGACCCTGTTGGGTCATTCAGGAAGACAGGAAGAACCTCGTCAATCGTACGCCCATGCTCAGCAAGTGACCCCGGTCACTACGCATAGCATCACACCGACATATCAGCAGGTAAGTTATAATAAATATTCTTTCTTCATTTTATAAAAGTAACTGATGGACTAATGTTTAGAGTTCAAGTTAAATGTCTGAAGTCATTACCTTGACATCTACTTTCTATTATGAACTGAAGGTCAAAATATATATCATGGAAAGAAAGAAAAACGTTTATTCAGAATAGTAGCAGAGACGAATGCAGATAACAGATGCAGATGCATATACAAACAACCAGACTCAGCACAGAAGTCTAAATTCATCATTTAGATATCTACCTGGCCGGGAATCGTAATCGGAACTTTCTACGTGTATCAGTGTCGAGATTAAGATGGCTGCCTCGTTGTAATACATCACAAAACATACAGATCACAAAATATGCAAATTATCAATTACACCAAAAAGGGAAAAATATAGAAAGAAGAGAAATTGGCACACAGATGACGGTTTTTTATTTTAATTGAAACATATCCGTACATAAGTATTCTTAATGTATTTATATTGAGAAAAAAACAATGCAGAATGCAGACATACAACTTAATTATTATAAAATATTGAACAAGAAAATTTCTGAATACACTTATAAAATTACGTTAAAAGAAATAATTTCTAATTCAATCTAATTATTTCAAATTCCAGGTGGACCGGTATATCACTAAACCCAGCAAGAAGCCGACAAAACTACGATCAAAAGTTCAAATAGCGCCCCCGCAGTTACCATCAGCACCTCAACAATATCTTATTGAAACAACAAACGTGCAACAACAACAACCAACTCATCCACAACAATATCACTCCGCGCCTCAAAATCAACGACCTCAACTACGATACGTCCCGATCCAGCAACAAATTGCCATCCAGCAATACGATGGACCAGAATCCCAAGGTCTCAAAGTAGTGGCGCCTCCTAAACTTCAACAACTCCAACAACCCCATCCTCAACTTGCTTATAGAATCCAATACCAGCAAGCGGAAGCTTCCCCAAAACAATACAGAATTGTGGAAGCTCCGAGGATTCAACAACAACCTCACAGACAGGATCAAGGACGTAGCGCTGGTCCTGAGAGACCCATAACATACCTTAAACGATTTCCAGAACCCGAGAAGTTGCGCGCTGTTAAAATCTACGATCAAGCCGTCCCAGAAGGGCTGCCTTCTGTACAACAACAGGCTCATATTGCCAACGATCAATATTATCTTCGTCCTGTATACAAACCTACCGAACAACACAGTAGATACGAACTTCAGCAATTTGCCCGCGCAATTGACCCAACAAAACCACCACTCTCAGCTATTTATGTCAGCAAAAATGTAGCCCCTAAAAAGGTACTGCGTCCAATTCTTAGAGTAGATCAGGCCAAGCTGGAGCAACCACATCGAGAGCATGTATATAGAATTGCACAATCTCCGAATCTTGGTCAAGGAAATCTCGAACAGCACGGGCAAAATGTTGAAGAACAACGTCCACATTTGCCGCCCCCGAGAAATAATAAAGCATACACTCCCGAAGAATTTGCTGCTTTGGTAGCTGCAGGTTACTCTGTGACACCGGTGCCAGTTGGCCCATCTAATCATCAAGGAGCCCAATCTAGATCTTCCGTTGAACCAGCTCCACAACCACATCTTCGCCGTCCAGTGTACAATAGACGACATCAATATCTTCCCTTGAGAAGCGACGAGGCACCATAAATTTGATAATGTACAGAAACCTAGATTTAATAATAGCCACTAAAGATAAATTTAAAATATAATTACGTATTTTCATTTCACTGTCATTTACCGTTGAGTATTGTGGTATTATTATAATTCTTTGTAAATGTCTCATTACACTAAATTTGTTTAGCATATGTAGGGTAGGAGGCATGGTATCGATCTACCCTCTTGTTTTGTTCATTTTCATTTATGCGCAGGAACGAACGAACGAAAGAGGAACTTTCTATCCTACCAGGCATTTTATACCCTAGGGCGGCATGCATCACAGGGAGGAGGATTGGGGAGGGGGGCTTATTCAGGTGTCGAGGGTACTCCTTTTGCCAGAGCT
>DWKL01004336.1:0-10667 GCA_018249415.1 Phareas burnsi
CCGATTATATCGCATATATTTTTAACTATGGTTCTACTTTAACGAACTTTCAAAATTTGGCAGTATTTAAATCTGGGTACGTGATTTTAAAGTATAAAATACCATTTAAATGAATTCAGTACTTTTTGAGTTATTTGTGAATAAATAATTCTAAAAAAATCACTAAATGGTTCATATCTATTTAGTTTAGTCTGTGTACAGGAAACTACATATTTTTACAGATCCCAGTAAAATAACTTTGTTTAGCGACGCATCGACCAGAGACAGCGTGGATACATGGTTCGAAGTGGATCTTCCTTTTACAATTGAACCAATGAAGGAATGTCTTAAACCAAATGAAAGTAGAGTGTTTAAAGTTACCTTCACACCATTAGATGCGTTTGTTTTTAAAGTTAAATTGAAGAGCTTTATAGGTGAGATTTGTATAACTAATAGAATATAAAACCATTATGATCCCTATTATTATCATTTATGAACTTGAACTCTTCAACGACCGTATGACATGCTTCAGTTAAAGAGGCCATTAAAAAGTATTTAATCGAATTTACATTGTTTCAAGTTATTATTAACTAAATAACTTAATAAGTAATCTTTTTCTTACTATATTTTTAGATAATTTGGATCCCTATGACCAGAACATATCTTGCAAGATAACAGCTAAGTCACTGATTCCATATGTTCATCTTGATATTGAAGAAAGTAATTACTTGACATCAGGTAGAAGGAAGGTCACTGGAGTGGCGTTACCACCCCATGTCACTGTGCTGGAATTCAATGTTCTAGGATCTGGATGTTACAAAAAGTATATTTATACACTATGTAACTTCTAAGCTCTTTTAAAACCCCTAGACCTCCAATATTTGATGCTTAATTATCAATATACTTGGCCTAACGACTAATTTTTTTAGGGCTTTTAATATAATAAACCCTACAAGTGAGGCATATGAATTTATATTTGAGATGGTATTGTCTGATAAACCCGATCTGATACCTGTTCATTGTAATAAGCTCAAGGGGCAGGTAGAGGGTGGTTCTTCGACAGAAGTTATTTTTACGTTTTCTCCGACGGCACCCGGTGTAAGTAGAAGCCAAGTACGTTTAGAGGCGATGTTGCGTCGATATCCATCGGTATAGTAAAAATTAACTTTGAATTTGTTTAACCGGTCCATTTACCTTTAGAAATGATAATGGTAAGATGAACTATTCCCTTTATTTGCACTCATTATGAATTATTTATTACGTTTACAGTTATTAGAGTTACGAAAACATCTGGTAGAAGCTATTCTTATGCTTCCTGTTGGTGACTTAAAATTTCGTTGAAACATTTTAGCTAGTAACATAGAACTAGGAATATTTACCGAAGTCTTAGCAAGTTTGTGAGGAACGAGTTTACTAAATTAATTTACCATTAATAGGTGTACGAGTCCCAGTGGAAATTCATAATACCAGTCCATACTTTAGTAATTAATATGATGGTGGTGGGGTTCGTGAGGGAACCAGAGGTCATGTTCGTCCCCACAATTCTGATAGTAAGAAATTCGTTAGTCGGGTTTACGAGCAATAGCATAATTATTTTAAAAAATAATGAAAATGAAGCACTTAATTTTGAGTTCAAAGGAAATTCTTTATGCAATGAATCTGGAAAAACGCCGGTTATAATAGACCCTGAACAAGGTGTTTTGAAACCTCTTTCGGAAACAAAAATCAGGTAAGATCCAGTATAAACATTTGATACAACATCAAATATAACGTATTCAATCAAAATTATGAATTGGTACAATCACTTACTTTTCAGAATAATATACACGCCGATTCAAGATGGACCTCTGTCATTTAAGATATTTTGTAGCGTGGCATATTTGACAAAGTTTCTAACCCTTTGTGTAAATGCCTTAAGCCATTCGATCAAACCTAAAGTTACGTATTACCTAATAGGGAACGAGCATATATTGGACAGTGATGCAGTTACCAACATTCATTTGGATCAGGTTTGTTATATCATCTTTAAGCTTAACTGACAATCTTAGCGAAATGGTAGGGATTCGTAGTGAAAAGAGAGCATACCACTTCGTCTCTTAAGGAAAGATTAAAAGGTGGTAAAGTTTAATAGCTGGTAGAACAATCTTTCGTCTGGGGAAGTACCACCTCCGCCCTCATAATCCGTCGCAAAGCAGTTGTTGTCTTTCGGTTGGAGAGGTGCGGTTGCCAGGCACACATATAGCGAGGCGACCATCATAGTCCTCAGGAATCCATATACAGCCTCAAACGGAACTTCGATTTTGTTTGAGGTAGGTTGTGGCTGTCCATGGGCTGCGGTGACCACTTAACATAAGGTGGCCTGTATGCTCGTTCGCTACTTTACAAACATAAAAAAAAAGATCCATTACAGCCGTGGATTGATTGACGGCCATGGTTGGTTACTAGTACTGCTATATATAATTGGGTAACTAGGAGTAAGTTCTAACGCTTTCTACACTAAAATAACTTTTTACACTTATAGCCCCGCAGTAGGAGTAACTCTGTGCCGTGGGTGCCATGGATACATACAAAGACAAGTAAATAAACACATAAACCCAGAACAGAAATCTAAATTCATAATTTAAATATCTGCTTGGCCGGGAATCGAACCCGGAACCTTTTGCGTATCAGATTGGTATGGTAACCGCCGCGCCACGCGGGTCGTCGTAATCACTATATATTGATTATATCATAATTTAGAGATAGTTTTTTAGTGATAGTAATTAAATTATATCAATCATATTGAATTGGCTCAAAATTTTGTCAAATTGACGTCAAAGTTGAGAACGACGTTACGGCAACATTCTTCTTCGACTGGCACTACTCTAGCTAATTGGTATTTAATTATCGTTGTACAGACTGCGTCTACCTATGAGAGGACGATCCCCTTCACTATAAAGAACGACGGCTCGGCAACATTCTTTTTCGACTGGCAGTACACCTGTAGCGCAGTCAAGAAGTATCTACAAGTCAGAGTGGAGCCCAGCAGTGGGCATGTGGTCTCTGCTAATGAAATCGAATGTGTGTTGTACTTTACACTTAAACAAGTGCTTGTTCAAGCGTTTCCGATTACATTGTCAGTGAGTATCTTAAAATAGTTTTCAGTATTTTTGAACTTGCTGCGCAGGTAATGTATCTATCAGTAATAGGATATTTTTAAGGTTTAAACAGTAGCAAACAAGCTCGCAGTGAACACAGCATCAGGTGGACTGCAAGCTTGTTTGCTATTCTTTTAAAGAGTAGCAAACAAGCTTGCAGTCCACCTAATGCTAAGTGTTCACTGTAGCTCATGGACACCCACATCTAACCTCAAACAATACTGTTTAACAGCGAATTAAGGGGGATTATATTTATCCCATAATAAAGTATAGTGAGTATGTATGAATACATACTCACTATACTTTATTAACTTACTTTACTAACAGCCACTAATATATCACCTCAGACTGTTTAGCAGTAGTGCAAAATAATTACGTATCATAGATACGTAGGCAATAAAATTTAAGTAATTTAATGCTGGCACAACCGGTTCGATTCCAGAGGCATCAGCGCTGCAATTATTTTAATCTTATAACAGCAGTGTTCTGGTTTGCAGGGATGGTAAATGAAAGCTAAAGTATTTCAACTTGTACTCCGGGGTAGCAATGGTTTTGTGGCCGACCTTGTATAGAGTTTGAGCATAACAGATATTTAGCCTGAAACACTTTTGGGACTTTTATGATATTCTAGATTATATTGTTTTAGATATCGGATGGCCCAGAGTACAGCATGTATCTGCACGCGGTCATAGAGAAGCCTGCATATCATTTCTCCTGCATGGAATATGATTTCGGAAAATGTATCGTCAATGCACCGGATTCTACTTACAAGAAAAACATTGCTATCAACAATGATGACAAATTTCCATTGATGTATAAGTTTTCCTAATTTCAAAACCCTAAAGTTGTTGTAAGTTGTAAATAATTAAGTAAATGTCATTATGTTACAGTGTCGATCTAAATTTCTCAAACCTGCCCGAGTTATTTGTTTATTATAACAGAGAAATTTCAATAGAACCTAATAAGCGTTTGAAAATATCAATTTTCTTCCGGCCAAAGCAGGTCAAAGAATATGAGTTCAAATTACAATTCTGGGTAAATTCTCTTTGCGAAGAAATTATTACTATTAGAGGTGAAGGTAAGTCAAGCTGAACTGAATATACATTTTATTTAAATACTTTTAACTTTTTAATACTTTTTGTCCTTCCAGAGAACTAATTAATCTGCTAGGGTCATTAACGTCATAGTCAAGCGCGGTACTATGGCGAAATCCCCTTTTTAGGAGAGATCCATACCCAGCAATCAACTTCTAAGGGTTGATGTATGGATGGAGATAACATTATATGGCTTTGAACTTTTAATAAAAATGTCATAGAATGTCTGACTATACTCAACATAGGACATACGATTAGTTTACAATTTAATTTAATTTTGCATTAATTCAGGAGTTCCCCTTCTGTATGATCTCTACGAAGGGTGTCAGAAAAGCTTTGATTTGGGCCCGGTAAAAGTAGGTCAGAAGATAATCCGCCAAATAGACGTGATGAATCATAGTAAAGTCCCCATAGATGCATCTTTTATATTCCGGGATATGTATCACAGTGTTGAAGATACGACTAAATCAGAGGGGACGAGTGTTTGCCTTAATCCAAGTATGACGAGTGTCCAAGTTGGGAGTCCGGGGCCGTCAAGGTAAAATAATTTTATTAGTAATGTAGATAATAATTTACGCGTGTTTATTAATTTGTAGCATTTTTTCCATCAAAAGAAAAGGACAGGGCTCGATCTAGCTTTTTAGCCGCTCTAGGCAAAAGTGATCTTTGCCGCTCTTTACAAAGACACCCTACAAGTCATGATAATGTTATTCCAGAGATGGTACGGTGCAATTTTTAATCGACTTAACTGTTTTACCAACATGGCTTTGCACTGTAATTTTTATAAGACTTCTTTTCGTGCAACCGCTCTCGATTATGCTGCTCTGGGCAATTGCCCGAGTTGACCCCACCTAGATCGGGCTCTGTTTTGAAAAGGATTATAGATTGTGATAAGATCTGAAAATACTGTATTATCTGATGTTAAGTGGTTTTTAGGTTCGTGATAAGAATTTGTCTCTTTACATTCACTTGTGTCCATATAACAAAATTATTACTGTAATGAGTGTAGAGACAAGAAAGTCTTAGAATTGACGTAATTTTCGAAATAATAATTATGGTTAACTGAGGATTGCAATCATTATAGGAAATATTGAAATTATGTATATTTTTTTTACAGAGGCCAAATGCTGCAACAATATAAAGATAACAAAATCCACGAGCAAATTGCAATGGACATTGAAAATGCATTGGCGTCGCTGAAAGTGATTCCTAACAAATCCACCATAAAACCCTACAGAAAAGTTCCTCTTAAAATACAATTTAAACCGATAGGCATGATAAGTAATCTTGAAGTTCAGGTGATTATTAAAAACAATATTTTTGAAATATATTACAAAATAATTATTTTGACTATTTTCAGAATTATTTACGTAGTGTGAAATGAAATGTAGGTAGCTGAATTTTGATACACCTTACAAGCAGTATAGATTAAGATACAATAAAATATAGAAGTGCTTAATGAAAAATCAAATGCCAGATTCACTATTTGGCACATAATGTCAATACAAGGATGTATGTATGTGACACGTGTAGATTCTGGGTTCGATTCGCGGCCTGACAGACATCTAAATGATGAATTTAGATTTTTTTCTGGATCTGGGTGTTTGTGTTCTCCTCTTTGTATGTGTCCATGGTACTCACGACACGCGAGAATCCCTGTGTCGGATTATGAGACTAAAAAACGCATAGAAAATACGTGCTGCAATATTTATATTATTTTATTGGTAACGGAATTGGTAAAGCTTGTGTAGTATTACTGATAAACATATTAATAAAGAAATTTACTTATATCTCAAATATTTCGACAGCTAAATATGAAAGTGTTCGATTTTGAGAGGCCATTGGTGCGTCTGAGCGGTAGTGCCACAGGCATGAGCCTATGCTTAAGTCAGAACTCTTTGCAATTTGGTAGAGTTCGCAAGCGGGGCTGTAAGATTTTAAAAGTAATGCTTCTGAATAAGGGAGACTTTGGTACAAGGTAAGTACTGTATTGAAAACTTTTTTATTCTTTTTGTTTTACAATAATTACGGTAGTTTTTAATTGACTACAATCTTTTTTATGTCCCACTGCTGGGCACGAGTCGCTCTCAACTCCTCTAGAGTATCCTTCACCACACTGCTTCAAAGCGGATCGGCGAAGAGAAATAGTGGCCAACCCGTGTCGGATGTTTTTCCGCCGGCTAAGGGTGCTGTTATCCGATGATACAAGTGGAAGCGTATACTTAACGTAACGTACGAAGCTCTGAATAGCGCATCAAATTTAGTCACTAACGGTATCCGCATAACTTTCCACCGCGTCCGACGTTGCTTAACTTTGCAGATTAATTACGATTTTTTTATTTATTGATTATCACTTTAGCTGATACAACTTATTACATATTAATGAACACAAAAAACGAACATAAAGAAAACAAAAAACTGATTTTAATGGCTAAGTAATAATTCTGCAACTTTATTGCTAGGTTTTGTTGGCAACCTCTAATATCAAATGAGTTTACAATATCACCAACGCAAGGAAATATAGCGGCTCGTACAAATGTGACATTTACAATCATATTTAGACCAGTTAACCACAATCCATTTATAAAAGTTTGGGTATGTCTTCCTAACCTTTTTATATAATATCATAATATTTTATTTATTTGTTTTAAATATATTTACCCACTAACAATCGATTTTATATGTACTAAATATTTTTTTTCAATAATATCGGTTATCGATATCGATATTATCTTATAGAGATTGAGATTGTTTTTTGATTCGATATATTAATTGATATTTTAAGTTTTTAAAACTGCATAAATTCAAATAAAATGGAACTGGCTATTTTAATTAAAAAAAACTCATAATATACTTATACCTGCTCCAATGGTCTCAAAGCACAAACTTGTTATTTTTAAATGTGTGCCTTAAACAAACAGGTGAACCGATGTTGATGAGATTATTATGCATATGTGCAAATTTTAATTCCACTGAGTGATAGGTAAAGGTTACTTTTATCTTGAAATTATTTGGGATGCCTGCTTAATTGGACTGATTTATCAGCCGACCAGTCGTGCGAAACCGGTCGGTGATGGACGTAGCACGATCGTCGATACATAAAAACTACAGTATGTAATGTTAACAGGCGAGTTGCAACTTGGACAATTATAAGCCGTTAGAGTTGGCCCTTTATGCTACTTGTGTGGACTTGGGGAACGTCCAGAATAAATCGTTGTATTTGGAATGTCCTGTAAGAGAAGTGCGTACGGAATACGTTATTGTAACAAATCCGTAAGGAATTTATTTTAATGATAGTATTTATCTTTGTCATTTAGAGTATTTGTACTTTACTGTACAGATGCTACATAGTAATTGTATCAGTGTATAGTAATAAATAATTCCAATAAGTATGTAATAAGTAAGAGTTGATCTCAGGGTCATTAGGTCCTGGTTGCAACGGGCGTACAGGCCACCTGATATTAAATGGTCACTGCAGCCCATGGACACCCACATTTAACCTGAAATAGCACTAAAGATCTATCTAAGGTCGTACGTAGTTGCGTTACTACTCCTGACGACTAAAATGATCGCCTAACTGTAAGTATACTAAGCAATTACACTTCTCGAACCGAAATACAAGGATAGCTTCACGGTGAACGGTGGGGCCGGCTGGGTACCACTCCGGAGGAAATATAAGTATAGTTTTACCATCTATTGAAATTATTAAAAGTAACTAACTATCGACTGTTATCCTTGCAGAACCGATGATATGTGGTTAATTTTATCAGAAGTATCAGGAGGGCCGTTTGAAACGCTGAGGGAATTCAATGTTGAACCGAATTCCACGTTTGATATTCCCATACACTTCAAACCGAAGACTATAGGAAAACATGAGGTAATTAATTTTCATTACCTAATTTTATGAAGCGCTTCTTTTTTGTTAGTGTTACTTTAAAGGTAGTCATGAAAAGCTTGTATCCGATATTATTAACTAACTCGGCGAACTCAAGCTTCCATGATTAATTGAAATGGCCTACTAATTTTGAGTGCGGGTAGTTTTAATGTTACAAAATATTTGGCTCAATTATCAATTGATTAAAGATTTCAAATATAACAAGTTTTAAAATATTAGCTAAAAATACAATTTACTTTAAAGAGGGAAAATCTTAGCAAGATCAAAAATGTGTATGTACCTACGACTAATTTTAGAGAAACTACAATATAAACATAATACCTGTTCTGTCAATTCTACCTTTTTGAATGTTTACTAGTTTTTTAGTATTACATATATCTGAATGTTAAATAATCTATTTTCAACAGAGCCAAGTATTGTATTCTCCGCTGGGAGAGAGCGCGCTGTTTATAACGCTGATAGGGGCTGCGACGCATCCAAACCCCAATGACGTCATTAAATTTTCTGTTCCCGCCAAGGACTGTCATACCGAGGAGTTGCTAGTGTACAACATAACAGAAGTAAACAGACAAATATATGATTGTAGATGGTGGAACTGTCATCGCACGTGATAGAACCATGGTCATAGGTAGACCTGTAGTCGTAGGTAGAACTATAGTTCGTTCGGGTAAATACCACCGCTCTCACAATCCGCCGTGAACCAATTCTTGTGTTCTGGTTGCAGAGGTGTGGTTGTCCGGTACACTTACATGAGGCGACCATATTAGTCCACAGAAGTAGCATTTATGTATGACCTTAGATGCGACTTCAGTCCTGTTTGAGGTTAGATATAGATGTCCATGGGCTGCAGTGAACACTTGGCACCAGGAGCCTGCACGCTTGTTTGCAAATCTTCTTACATAAAAAAGAGAAATCTCCAACTTATTAGGTAGTCTGTACGCTTCTCATACATTATAAATCACTTTTTAATTTACAATATTTCGTATTGAATATAGTTGTTCATAATTCGTTATAATGATTTGTTCGTTTGTCTATATATTTGCTTCTAAAGAATTACCTAGGCACTTATACTTAATACCGCAAAATACTTTCTAAAAAGCTTCCTCATTCTGCCCCGCAATGCGACAGTAAGGATAAGGAAATATCTGATATACATTTCGACACCGTAAATACTTAATTTAATTTCCTTTATGCTAATCTTTAGTTATTGATAAGCATCTTCATTTACTAAGTGAAATCTTGCTGGACATTTATTATAATATCACTTTTCTAAATGAAGTGTTCAGAATCATATGTGGTATCGACGGAGATAGAGAAGATCGTGCCCGATAAGTTTGAAGGCTATTACGAAATTAAGCATCCAGAAACAGTGAAGGTGTGGGGCGAGGCGGCCGCCACGTGTCGTTGGACTTTCGTCTGCTATGAAGAGTGTGAAATTTATATTAAAGTTAGTATCTAATATGTTTTGAAAAGAAAATCCAGTTCCCTTACGTGCCCATATAAACAAACAAGAATATCTCGTCACTAATTTCTTTTTATGCATTACGTGGCATGTTTCAAACGGG
Organism: Phareas burnsi; assembly: GCA_018249415.1. Classification (NCBI taxonomy): domain Eukaryota; kingdom Metazoa; phylum Arthropoda; class Insecta; order Lepidoptera; family Hesperiidae; genus Phareas; species Phareas burnsi. The sequence goes on from DWKL01004336.1 coordinate 9,671, forward strand.
CTGCACTTCATTTATTGAGTGGTCTGCTAAACAAGTAACCAGACTCCAAATAGAACCAGAAAAGTTATATTTGAAGTCCATTACAGATGATAGTTGGAATACCCTGTAAAAGTAAGTCTGAGTCTCGCGCTTTTAACTGGAATCTATGGCAGGGCCTAGACTTTAAGGTTAATAGCTAGTGCAAAAGTCTTATCCATCTATTTCACACCAGTTTATTTTCGTATTGGTAGATTTTTTTTTGTAAGTAGTGCTTGCCTAGTGGTTAAGATTCCGGCCTCTCTCACTAGAGGTCCGGGGTTTGGGTACCTCTGATTTTCGAAGTTATGTGCGTCTTAGAAATTAATTGTTACTTACTTTAACGGTGAAGGAATATATCGTGAAGAAACCTACAAGCCTTCTTTGTAAAGTTCTCGAAGGTATGTGAAGTCTAGAAATTCGCAGCCAGCGTAATAGACTGTGGCCTAACCCTTCTTATACATATTGGAGACCCATACTTAGCGGTGGTACCTTTATGGGTTGATGATAATGGTGATGATGAGATTCTCTTTCTGTTATTAGATGTTTAATCCTTATATTTACACATTTTCAAAAAAGGTAATGTTCATAAACGAAGAATCAAAAGAGTATCAGTTCTACAACATCGTGGCTACGATAACGCCAAGCAAAATTGTTGACACGCTGGTTTTCGTGTCTCGAGCGCGAGAAACAGTTCAGAAGGACTTGGTGATTAGCAATCCGCTGTCAATAGAGGCGGAGTTTTCGATCCGTTGCGATAAGCTCCAGTGCCCTAATGTGCTTAAAATAGGCAGGAACTCAGAGGTATGTCACAATATGCAATCGATCTAATGTGTCGTAATTATTAAATTATTTTGCCTGTACGCCGATAAATTTTATTTAACGGGGTAGGTAATTATAAGGTGCTTACATTTTCATTTGCGAAACCTACTCCATCGATCTAATTATTATTAAATTCTATTCAGATAATAGTTACATAGAT
>DWKL01004337.1:0-10667 GCA_018249415.1 Phareas burnsi
AATGAGAAGGGTTAGGCCATAGTCCACCACGCTGGCCAAGTGCGGATTGGTAGACTTCACACACCTTCGAGAATTTTTACAGAGAACTCTCAGATATGCAGGCTTTCGCGCGATGTATTCCTTCATCGTTAAAGCAATTATTATATTATTTATATTGAATACCCATATTACTGACACAGAAATCTCAAATGTTTAGATTTCCTTAAGATGTTTTCCTTCACCGTTAAAGCAAGTGATAATTAATTTCTAATACGCAGATAGTTTCGAAAAATGAGAGGTGCGTGCGGAATTCGAACCCCGAATACCCAGCGTGAGAGGCCGTAATCTTAACCACTAGGCTATCACTGCTTTCAAAACTCCTATATTATACTATAATATTGTTTTGTTTGTAACGTGTATTATATCATCCATTGATTATATTGGTTTCATTTTACGCACCACTGTTGGGCATATACTCAACTACCCGCCTCCGATGCAGTTTGGTAGAATGAATGGACCATGAGTGAATGGATTAGTGACCAACTATCGGACTTCAGGTATCCAAACTGCCCATAAGGCCTCCGACAAGGCTTAGCATTTGCTATCCAATAATCACCCATCTAGCTCCTGACTGCGTCCAACGTTGTTAACTTTGTAGATCTGATCTGCACACGTCTCGGGGCTATGCGCACGTCGACTCATTATATTGTTAACATTTTATGAGTAATTATTAATACAATGGTCCCTTTGTTGTCTAAATATTAAAAATAAACAGATAAAAAATATAAATACAAATTCTTATCGTAACGATTCTACGCTAACAATGTACGGTCTAAATGCCACTATTTCCCCGATAACCTACAAACTAAGCAGATCTTAACTATGTTATTCTTTCCTATTGAACTATGTAATAACCGGTTTTGCGTGAATGTGGTGTTTTCCTCTAGCACGTGCCAATTTCAATGTTGCGGAAATGTCGACATATCGCACATGAGGCGCGGGTCTGTATGAATGGTACTGTGTTGAATCAGGTCTCAAATAGATGATTTAGTAAATACTGGGTTATTCTGTTACATTTGAGTCTATGGAAATTATTTTGCAGAAATGCTTCTTTTGGCGCGTTATGAAAAACAGATGAAAGTGATTTTTTTCCGAATGAAACAAAAGTTGCGCGTGCAGATGTAACACAGAGTGAAGTTAGTCTCCAATTAAAATTATTTTTACTTTGAAGATTATGTAATAAGAGAAATTATTTGTTGTTGTTTTTTTAATTGCATTTCACATTGGACCATTATATCTATTTCTGCTTTATAATTTCTGTATTCGTTTAGCTATGGTCTGGCTTGAAGAAGATAGACTTTTATAGTATATTTAGAGGAGTTCCAATTTAGTCCTAGTTACAACAATGCTTCTGAAATTGACTTCAGATAGGACATAAGACTGATGTCCGTTGACGGTAGTTTCCATTAAAATTAACAAGATGTTCGTTTCCTGCATCCAATACATACAAAAGTGAAACATTTTACCGATTTACAAAGTTAAGCATCGCCGACCGCGATCAGGAGTCGGGCGGGTGATCACTAGGAGTATAATTTTACGCGCGCCGCCATGTTTCCGAGGTCACGTTAAGTAGTCTGTCCTGATTGTTGTATTTGAATAACAGTCCTTAAACGTTTTTGGAGGCTTTAACGGCGGTTTAAAAACATCTGACACGGACCAACTATTAACCCGTGTGTGCCCCATTAGCCCGCATTGGAGCAGGGTGGCGGGGTACACTCTAGGCCTCACTCAATTGTGGGCAGAGACCTATACCTAGCAGTGCAACTTTTAAAAATGTTTGCAGCACTTACAACCAACCTTGTCAAAGCTAATTTGAATCCTATTGGCACTTCTTGCATCGACACTATCCGGATAGCCTTGCGAACAAAATAATTAAGGCAGGCCTCGACTCGCGACATAGTAACTGTTAACGAGCGTATGAAATTACTTATATAGGTTATCTGGCTAAGTTATTTACAATTTTGTAATAATGTAAGCGACTTTATTACGTCGAAATTCACGTATTGTATCGACCATATTGTATTATTAATAATTAACATATGAGAGTTTATCAATTGAAAATTAATGTATTACGTCTTTGTTACGATATGATATTTCAATTTGGAAATAAATTTAGAAAATATTATAACTTATTAAACATTTAATTTATAAGCGGTAGAAATATAGTTTGTCCGTTGAGTAGCAGGTAAGCAATTCTTGTGTTTCGGTTGGAGAGGTGTTGTGTTGGGTGCTATTGGGTACACTTACAGCGAGACGACCATTTTAAGGTTCCGTCACACAGCGGACGGGGTGGGACGGCAACGCGACGCCGACGGGACCTTGGCGCGGCGTGGATGTCACACCCTGAGCGTGACGGTCGCGTCGCCGTCACGCTAACCGTACCGCCGGGCTCTGCGTGATTTCCCGAGCATTTTGAAATGAAAATGTCAAGTGATTTAAGGCTAGCATTCCTGTATTGGTGGACTCGGACTTCAATCCTGTTTCATGTTAGATATGGGTGTCGATGGGCTGCAGTGACCACTCAACATCAGCTGTCAATTTATAAGTGCCCCTGTAGACTTGTCCAAAAAAAATGCATCTTATTTAATTTCCTTCTAACCTATGTTATAATTAAAACAGAGTTCAAAAATTATCTAAAAGAACCGTATGTATGCAATATCATTAATCCGTTACCGTCCCACTGCTGGGAATAGCTGGTATAGATATCTTTGAACAAGAATAGTGTAGGCAATACTCTATCAGGTTGGGTAAGTGCGGACCAATCCCCGCTGTGTTTCATACTCTTGTTTTTGCACGTTTCACTTCGGTAATTTGACCTTAAGATGTTTAGTTATTTAATTGAATTGCCACATAATATTAGCCCATTATATCTATCTATATTCCGTTTTCATAACTTTATTCTATGTATGCTTTTTTTATACAATAATAAGAATGCATGGGGGTAGAGAAAGGAACTGTAAGCTTTTACCATGTTTTCTTCTCAAAGGTTGTCTGATTGAATCGCTATCCTAGCGGTAAGACCATATTTTGGCCACCATTATTGTAATATAAATATAAAAAGTACGTATTTATGTATGTGTGTTCTATTTCTTGTGGAGTAGAATAAAAAAAAATATTATTGCATTGTATTGAAGATACGAAATAGTTCACCCAGTGTAGAATATTTTCAAACCACCCATAAAGCCACCGACAAGGTTTAATGATTGCTATTCAGTGATAACAATCAGTCGGAGATTAATGATTAATTAAATGGGGATTACTTAATTAACCTAGCTTGTAGGAAATTTAGCTACTGGCTGTCGCCGTCCAACTCCCAGCCTCGCCCGACGCTTAACTTTGTAAATCGGTTACGATCTACACAAGCTGCAGGGGTATACAGAATTACCATTTAAAGCACAGTTTTTATATAGTTTGGATAGACAGATACGAGTCGTAATAGCTCAGTGGTCCTCACAAATACTCCGGGATCAAAAAACCCAGATCAAATAATATTTGATAATTAATACGTAACGATTAATGCTGTCAAATATTATTCGACGATTAATGTGTAACGATTAATGCTGTCAAATATTATTCGACGATTAATGTGTAACGATTAATGTGGTCAAATATTATTCGACGACTAATGTGTAATGACTAATGTGGTCAAATATTATTCGACGACTAATGTGTAACGATTTATGTGGTCAAATATTATTCTAAAATTAATGTGTAATGATTAATGTGGTTAAATATTATTCGACGATTAATGTGTAACGATTAATGTGGTTAATATTATTCAACGATTAATGTGTAACGATTAATGTGGTCAAATATTATTCGACGATTAATCGAATATTTAACGATATCAATATATTCGATATTTGTTAAAAAAATAGTCGATCACAGGCTGATTATTATTACAAAAGCATGTCATTTCTCTATATCATATTATATGAATACTACCGCAATCTAGTTCCTTGTTTATGATACCAATATAGCAAACCGATTGTGACCCTAAAGTTTATATCTGTAATTTTAAAGCCAACAGTATAAATTACATCTAAAGGTGACACGGTAGTCAAAGTCAAGTGAAGGAAAACATGACGAGGAATCCTTTATGTCCACAATGAGGAAGGTATTTAAAGTTAAGTAAATCACATTTGGCGGGCGCGCTCAATTATAGTTTTAATACTTCTCATTGTGAGGAGAGGTTTATGCCCAGCAATGGAACAGTAAAATATAGTAAGTTTTCAATCCATGGCTTGCAGTTATCATCATCATCATCGTCAAGACCCCATTACTGTCCCACCGCTGGGCACGAGTCTTGTCTCAGAATGAGAATGGCGGCTAAATAGCCAATTGTGAATTGGTAGACTTCACACGCCTATAAAAACTTTACAAAGAACTCTCAGGTATGCAGGTTTTCTGACGATGTTTTCCTTCACCGTTAAAGCAAGTTATAAATTAGTTTCTAATACGCACATAACTTCGAAAAAACAAAGGTGCGTGCGGGATTCGAACCCCAGGCCCTCAGTGTGAGTGGCCGGAAACTTAACCACAAGGCCAACACTAATTCCCGATGAAATTGCCAATGAAGATGGAAGGTTACGTTACCTGCTGAGTCGCAGCAGAGTTGGCATTTTTTTCCTAATTTGAAGAAAAAGGAAGATCTGACATGAATCACTCCAACCTAGGCCTCAAAGGGATCTACACATTTGTGCTCGAGTTTATTTAAAGTTTCTAATGGATTTTCTCTTTTGTGATTGGCTATTACTAGTGTGTTAATTGCAGGTATCCCTAGAGGCCACAGAGGCTATAGAGACCAATTAACTAGTAGAACTGTTTGTCTCGGTATTCTACTATCGTTAAATTGGAAACTGTTCCATATTGGCCTAAGGGTTGGCCAAGTGGATTATCCTAATTTTAAACTCAACCGGTGAGGCCAGAATTTTGGGTAGGTCTGTAGGTATGACAAAAGTACCCGTCAGGGTATTGGGCATTATATAGGTACGCGTTAATCATTTTACTGCAATGGTTTCTGACTGGAGTCCAGTGTATCTAAGCCCTTAATTTAATATATCAGAACCTTTGGTTTAATAGGTGGTAAAAATATAGTTCGTTCAGAGTGGTACCACCACCACCCTCACAATCCGCCGTAAAACAATACTTGTGTTTCGGTTGGAGAAGTATGGTTGTCGGGTGCGCTTACAGCGAGACGACCTTCTTTGTGCTAAGTCTACGTAGATGCATCAATACTCCTGAATGATGCATCTACGTAGACTTCAGATACCACTTCAGCCCTGTTTGAGGTTAGATGTGGTGTCCCAGGGTCGCAGTCACTACTTTACATCTGGTGACTTGCACGCTCGTTTGCTATTCTTCACACATAGAAACAAAACAAAAAATTATGAACATTGCAGAGGTCCGCCCCAGGAAAAGGCTTAGTTACGCAAATTATGTTTTTTATGCATAGAAGTAGCATTCAATCATGCAATCCATTTTATGTTAATTAGTTCCTGCTTCCTATCTGTGATCAATCCAAAATAGGATTGAAGGATTTCCTGAGGTCAGCCATAGATGCGTTGATTCCTAATGACTAAGTTGGAACGCTTCTAGCAATTGTTTCTCCCTTACCCATACACTTTAAAACAGAATACAACAGTGATTAATCTACACTAATATAATAAAACTGAAGAGTTTGTTTGTTTGCTTGAATCTTTTGACCTACCGTTCGGATTTCAAAAAATCTTGTAAAAATAAAAATGTTAGGCTATGTAACATCACACTACGAGCTTTATAAGTGGAGCAATTAACATGCAAAGTTTAGGCAAAAAAGATATGTGAAATGAAATCGAAAATGCCGATGCGGGAGGGCGGTGTGGCCCATGGTTATTATTCACGCGAATGAAAATTCTGGCACCAGCTAGTATTCTTACAAAGAAGAAATATGTAAGGCGGTGGTGTCTCCGGAGCGGAGTCGTCAAGGGCTCTAGGACATTAGAAACTTGAACACAATAAGCATTTAAAAGTTCCGCCTCACGAATGTAGCCGCGGGAGAGACTGGAGGTGCTAAAGCATTGATCTGAAATTGAAATCTCATTTTATGTGCCTAACTTCGTTTTTTCGTCTCCTCAATAACCTGTTTCATCGCAAGATGGTAACGATAAGCTATGGATTCTTTTTATTATCAGAGTAGCAAGCAAGCGTGCAGGTCACCCAGACTTAAGTGGTCACTGCGAGCCGTGAGTCCAAGAACCCAGGATTAAAATTCGATCTGAGGTCATCCGATGTATTATTACACCTGAATACCAAGATGGTTGCCTCGCTTGTAGGTATGCTGGTATATCCGACAAGCACATCGCTCCAACCGAAACATAAACAAGAATAGTTTCGGGGCGAATTATAAGGACACTTTACAAAGGACTGATTACACTGATAAAGAATTTAATTAAAGTTATTTTGATATTGGATGAACTTCATTATCAAGGCACTATTGCTCTATTGTTAGGTTCAGGCTTTCTCTAAGAATAAGAAGGGCTCAGATCCTAGTCCACCACGGGGTCCAAACCTGGTTTGGTGGTCTTCACATACCTTTGAAGGCAAAATGTAGTCAATTATCTTTTCAATTGTCTACATTTACTTTATATTGGTTTATATCTATTTATAACTTCACTAATATTCCCAGTCTCGTGGGTCCCATGGGCATACATAAACGAGTACTCAAACACTCAGACCAAAAACAGACTCCTGGCTAGGCAGAAATCTAAATGATGAGTTTAGATTTTTCCCTGGCCGGATCGAACCTGGAACCATCTGCGTGTCAGTTTGGTATAGTTACCGCTATGGCATTCAGATACTTTCAATATATCGAGAAAAATTTTATATAAAAAAATTATTATGTATTAAATTGTCAAAATTTTCTGACACTGATTTAACTTTAGATTTGTGTTTAATATGTAGATAAATAACAAAATACCTGTTGTACGACTTCCTCGGTCATCGTCATTAGTCGTACATTTACCTAAATACGATTCGTGTGATTCTCAAAATAAATATTTTTTATGTTCGAATGTAACGGCGTTGTGATTGTGGACCTCTTAGCTCTTAAATGTAAACGAGGTCTGCATCGTCTGCCGCATATTGTGTTATATATTAACGCACATAAAAGTTGGAATAAATCGGTCTTTATTTATATAAGAGGAATCTGTTAGAACGATGGTTAGAAGAACTTATCAAAATAGCAGAAGAGACTGGTAGATACCATTGAAAAGAGACAAACATGGAGTGAAATGGAAGAGACAGACATATCACAATTAAGAATATCTATACTAACAATAAAGTACAATATGCTGATATTATAAACTAACATAATAATTCATAACACTAAATTGTTGTTAGATTAATAATTATACATTTTTGACATTATTCTTTAGTGTGTAAAGGTTTTAGGTATAATCTGAGATATAACACTCAATATTAGGAAAATATATTTTTTTTAAGTTTGAAGAGAGTGAACAAGCTTACGGGCCACCTGATGTCAATGCAGCCCATAGACACCCACGTCTAACCTCAAATAGAACTGAAGCCCTATCTGAGATCGTACTTACATGCGTCACTATTCACGGGGACTAAGATTGAGTCTTCGCTTGGAAGTATACCACTCCTATACCTCTCCAACCACATCAAAGGAATTGCTTCACGGCGGATTACAAGGGTGGCGGTGGTACCATACCGATCGAAATATACATCTAATACTTACCTAAATTATAAATTAATAACAATAATTAATGTAGAAGAATAAACAAAAGATCACACCTGCAGTTAAAATGGTCATTGCATCCGTAACTATCCATCCATATAAGGTAGGATTGGTATTTGAAGCCAATAGATAAAACATGCGTTGCTATCTTTTATTTATGTTTAAAATGTAGCAAACGAGAGTGCAGGCTACCTGATATTGAGTGGTCACTGCTGCCCATGGGCACCCAAATTTAACCTTAAATATGACTGAAGTTCTATCTGAGGTTATACATATATGCGTCACCCTTCCTGTGGTATAAGATGGTTGCCTCTCTGTAAGTGTACTTGGCAATCGTATTTCCCCAAACGAAATACAAGAATTGCTTCACGGCGGATTGTGTGGACAGCGGTGGTACTTCCCCGGACGAGATATGGTGCTACATATCGGTACCTCTCATAACTACATATGTTAGAAGGTGTCTTTTGTGCGAACGAGAATATCTTGGTCTTACCACTCCCCACAAACTAGAATATAGCAACTTCACAGCTCAATTATGAAGCATACATATTTTAGCGTCATCCGTTGTATTCGGCCTAGAAATCTACCATCATTTTCACGATGTTTCGCCCCTAAGTAATACCTATTTAGTAGTTTTCTAGCAAATCCGTGAGTCGTTCAGTCAATATGTAAGCATCGTGTCAAACAATATTTATCAGTAAGATAATCCTGTCAATAATAAGTTTAAGTGGCCTATGAATGATTGTTTTGAAATACACGCATTTACGCGTATTTAATATTTACTCGTTTTCATAATTATCTGGAATTTCAAGTGTAAGATACTGAAATGTAATTACAAATGAAACATTTTATTGTTATTAAATAACAAGGTGTCGCGCGCCTTCGTGTGCCTCGCTGCATGATTTCTCGAATTCACACAAAATGCCCAGATATTTTCGGAGTGGTTATAAAGTCTTTTTCTCTGTTTATTGTTAAACAATTATTGTAAAATAGTAACGAGGATATATTTGTATATATAATATATTTTTGGAAAACTGAACGATGTCGACTATTTAGTGGTTCTTGAATCAAAAACATTTTTTTGGCATTTTGGTCTCTTTGTTGTTTATATGTATGTTCCTAAATCAGGGAAAATCTTTTAATAAATTTAAATGGATATTTTACACTTTAAAACAACTTAAATGCTGACATTAGTTTAAACAAGATCGGAAAGGTCGAACCATAGTTACAGGTTGACCTCTCTGAAGTACGGATCGTCATATGCTTGAGAGGTCAATTATTTTTTTTTTCTCACAGCGACAATGTCTCGGACGGCACAAAAACTAGATAGGTTTTAAATAAATAAATAATATTACCTTAATCCTCATAGTCCTACACAAGGATTCACTGTGTCATGGATACCACGGATGTACACGAAGATCCGATCAAATTCAAACTCAACATTTACATGTTTGCCTGGCCGGGAATCGAACCGGAAATTTCTCTGTGTCCGGAAAACATCTAAATGATGATCTTACATTGCTGTTCTGGGTATTTGTGTACTCTTCTTGTATGTGTCCATGGTACCCACGGAATTAGATCGCGGCGCTATGAGCATAGAAAGTGTTGTTTTAATTCCAAATAAACATGAGGCACGTAGCGGGCGAAAGTTAGTATATATTATCAACGAGATCAACAATGACAGATCGCCATGCGAAGGCATTATGGAGGCACGTTTTGTCACAACACAGTCAATTATAATGTAATAAATTATAATTATTCCAACGATGTCATAAATCACATCTATCACAAATGTCCGATGTCCAATCGTAATTGGACTGTGATCGACGAGCGAACAAACTTGACATAAAAAATAAATTACTATTTATATAGATAATTTTTAATGTTCACGTTATGATCTTCCGTTATATTACCGTCTCAATTAGCACGGGTTTCTCAGTCCTTACCTTAGTCTATCTTACTGGCTAAGTTTGACCTGCTGGCGCCGTGACAATCACACCGCAGATATGAGAAGCAGAGGATTCCTGGGTCGTTTTTGGACAGTCAGACATTTAAAGGATGTTTTAAACTTCTGTTCTGGGTCCGTATGTTTGGGTACTCGTCTTTGTACGTGTCCATGACGTCTACAATAAAGGTAATCCTAGTGGTAGCTATAAGTGCAGAAAGCGTTTATTAATTTTTGTGTTATGGAAGTAGCCAACAAGTAATCAGTCCACCTAATTGTAAGTAATCACTGACGCTTATGGACATCTGTGATCAGACCCAAGTAGTATTGCAGTGCTTGAGGTGGACTAAGCGTGAATACCTCAGTTTAAAAAGGTGTTTGAAAGATGTGTTAAGCCAGATTCCTTACCACATCTTGCAAACCAGGACACAACAATGTTTAACATTTGACGCGCGCATAGCCCTGCGGCTAGCGTAGGTCGTAATCGACCTACAAAGTAAAGTAAGGACGGGCGCGGTCGGAAGCTGGATGGGTGACCGCAAGTGACTAAGTTTCATACACGCACGTTAGGCCATTGGTACCGGTTGTTATCATTGGATAGCATTCGTTAAACCTTGCTAGTGCTCTTGTTTGGTTTGAATACATCCGACATGGGTTGTCCAATAACCCGTTTCACCATCTATCCGCTTTGGAGCAGTATGCTCCATGCCTTCTCCAGTTGTGAGGACAGACTCGTGCCTAACAGTAGGACTTAAAAAAGGGTTGCAGCCAGGTGGTACTCGCATAGTTGGTCGGGGCAAGTACCACCGCCGTCCTCTTAATTCGCTGTTAAGCAATTCTTGTGTAACGGTTGGCGAAGTGTGATTGCCGTACACACTTACAGCGAGACGACCATCTTAGTCTTCAGGAGTAGTAAAGCATCTACGTACGATTTCAGATAGG
>DWKL01004338.1:0-10665 GCA_018249415.1 Phareas burnsi
ATACATATAGAAATAAATACAATTTATTGCACAGGCCTATACGGGCACTAACAAATTGCCAGTTAAAATATTTTTTGCGAACCTTGTACTCAACTTACCAATGGTGTTGCCAGTGTGCCACCAAGGCCACTGAGTTTCCACTGGGAGAGCTGGCTTTCACGTTCACGCAGTACACCTTGATATCGGCGCCCGTCTGGTTGGTGATCCGAAGAGTAGCGTTTCGTTGATAGAAGGTGTAGTTGCTGCTAAAGTCCAGGGTGTGCCACGTGTGGGAGAACGTCATCCAGGATGGGAACTGGCAGTTGAAGCGAACAGATACTGAAAAATTATGTGTGAACGTTTAAAATCAATATGTGAGTATGGTATTTTCGGTACTCGTATTTAAATAGAGAAAAAATGGATGCCTTCAAGATAATAAACAAATAACGCTTTTTATATTTACCTTTGCCACTTGATTTTCCGTGCCATGGGTGTGACACACATAAAGATAACTACGTAAATACCCAATACCTGAACAGATTCAACCCAACTCAAGTCTTAACTGACGACGACCTATTCCCTCGCCCTCGAGACCCATAGCCCCTTCACTGGAGGCTCTTCGGAGCCACAGAAAACAGAACGACCATTTCATTATTAAGGATTTATTTCAATTTCGTTATTGTTACAAAAGTTTATGGGAGGGAGTGAACTTTTACAAGGTTGATTTCTTTCTATCACTAAAAGTACTCTTTCTTGAGTTACCTCTCTTAAGAGCCATGGTTCTCGAGCCTTCCGTGGCACTGAACAGACCGTTGCAAGTAGCGTCGCCAGACTGAGCCACTCGATACTCCACGCCCGATGTGTTTGGATTTTCCTTCATACTAGGCGCAGACGCTGGAATTAGGAAAAGGCATATTATTCCACTTAATAAAACAAATTTATTAATGAGCATTAATTCATTTATTTCTCAGTACTATAGAGCAATATAAAGTTTTAGCATTATTATTATGGTAATAGTAATACAGTATTTTATATGTCAATAAATATTGTATAAATCGCAGCATTCGTGCACCAAGACACATTTCCAATAAATCTGTTTTATATATAATAATTTAAAGGTTTGTTTTATATATAATATATAAGAGTCACCAACAATTGGTTCAGTCGCAAAATGTCAACTGGTCAATAACGTATCTTTTGCAAAATGAAAGCAATTCTTAGATTGCGGAGAGGTGTGATTGTCTGGTAAATTTACAAGGCGACAATCTTAGTCCTTAAGACTGGTAACGCAATTACGTACTGCGTCAGATAGGACTTCAACCCTGTTTGAGGATAGATGTGGGTGTCCATGGATTGCAGCGATCACTTAACACGCTGCACGCTGCACGCTCAATTGTTACTTTTCTCACATAAAAAAATATATAAATATTCTCAGGAAAATACGAAATGATTACGCATATTTTCAATGTCACACGCAGAGTTGTGGACAGATTATAACTATTACTTCATAGTTTTAAATTATGGTAGATATTTACGAATTATCAGTTCGAACAAGATGTATCGTTCAATAAGAAAATTTAAATGAAGTACCTACTGTACCCATAATAACGGATCACATGCAATGATTAATGTAAATCATTCTATGATGTGTGAAATACAAAACCAAATTTAACAACCAACACATTTACTAAAATTTTTAATCTCTATTAAGACAAAACGAAAAACAAAACCATAAAGAACAACAACAACAACAGAACATATAAACAGAAACAAAAACAATCCTTACCGACACAACAAAACATACAAAAGACAACCAAAAATAATGAAGTAATTAGTCTTACCAATACCATTTGTCTTCTCGTACACGAAGCAGCGGTAGCGGTCTTCATTGCTGGTGGCGTGGTTGTGGTGGAGCTTCCCCACCAGGAATCGAAGGCTTCCCTCCTTCCAGGTCGCTAGGCATTCCAGCTCTTCCACTGAAATTAATAACGGAAATGAATTTAATAAGTGGTAGAACTATAGTTCGTCCGGTGATTGTATAAATTGCTATATTTGTGCATCAGGAAATGCCAAGCTCCTACTACTGAAAACTGATGGCTTGATGGGTATTATACATTGTAATTTTCTTACTTAATACAGTTATCATATAAACCGCCGTGAAGCAACTCTTGCGTTTTGATTAAGAGGTGCGGTTGCCGGGCACACTTACAGCGAGGAGACTATCTTAGTCCTCAGGAGTAGTGACGCATCTACGTACGATCAGATAGAACTTTTGTTTGAGGTTACATGTGGGTTGCAGTAATCACTTAACATCAGGTGGCTTGCATGCTTGTTTGCTATTCTTCAAACATAAAAAAGGGATATGCAAATAATACAATATCCAATAAACAGTGATGGCCCAGTGGTTAAGATTCTGGTATGTTACGTTGCATCTCTGATTTTTCGAAGTTATATGCGTATTAGAAATTAATTATCACTTGCTTTAACGGTGAAGGAAGACGTCGTGAGTAAATTTACAGTTTTGTAAAGTTATCAAAGGCGTGTTAAGTCTATTAATCCACGTTTGGCCAGCGTGGTAGACAAAGATATAATCCTTCTCATTCTGAGAGAATACCCGCTGCCCTGAAGTGCAACATTAATGTGTTGATGATGCTACAAGGGAGCGTGACGGCATACGACATACGGCGTCGTTTGCTGTCACGGCATGGAAATTGTTGGAAGTTATGGAAAGAGGCCCGTTTCCAGCAGTGGGAAATAAAAAGATCAAAAGCTACACTTGAAAGTCAAACATTATCTTGTGTGGACAATGAACAATCACAATAAAACATTTTTAGATCACTATCCATTATTTATTTGAACAATATAAATAGGTTCGCGTCTGAACGCTTACGTTTCTGAAAAGACAACGCAGACAATTGTGGTCCGCACAAATAAAAGTTTCATGTAGACGCCGCTAGGGAGGCGCTGGTGTTGCGAGACGCATTGTCTTCATAATTAATGCCCGACTTCAACGCGCATTTCGTTGATCAACTTGCGGATTGTATAGGACGGGGCATTGTTGTAGACAGCTCCGATTTCCACCCGATGTGTTTATTGTTTTTGTGAACTTAGATTGCGCATTCTGTGAAAAAATCTGCTTAAAGGTGTCCTCAGATTCGTGAGGATTTCCTCCCGCGTTTGTCGAGTATGCCTGAAGCATGCTGTGTGATGCGTGCATTTCCGTAAGTTACGTTTGAGTCGTTTTGCATACATGCAGAACGTGTCGCGAGCGCTATAAAATTCTTACGTTTCATGAAACTGTCCAAATATGTAGTTGACAATAACGATTCAGTTCAAAAAGATTAATATAATTAGCCGACTTCAAAAGGAGAGGTTATTAATTCATCAGTATGTACTTGTGTACTGTACTTTTTAACTTCTAATGTTTTAATATTTTCTGCACCTTTTATCAAAAAGCGATATATCGTTTTGTAAGATTTCCTGTACGTTTTATGAAGAAGCGATAATTAATTAATTTATTATTTTAGGTATACGCAAATTATATACTGTATAAAATATTTTAAATGATCATTCCGATAAACATTTTTTTTTGCGTGAATTATTTAAATTAATAATAAATTAGGTTCTTTTAGTCCCAACTTATTAATTAAGTAGTCGATCATACTTATTGCCAGCACAAAAATGTTATAAGCAAAAATTGGCCACCTCCCGGAATTTGGTTATATACAAAAACATAAAATCCATAAACGAAGGTTTCCGACTAAAGAAATCTACACGTAAAGCATTTACTGGAACAGTGACTAAGCATAATAATTAGCATGTCCCTGTGCCGAATTCGTGACGTCCAAAATATCGTAATCACACATCCCTCGGAATAAGAAGAACGAACGAATTACGACAGCAAATGTTTCTCCGCGATTACGCTGTCACTTGTCACTCAAGATGAATATCTTAATAATGTGAGAACACCCAGGAATATTCTCGAAGGAATACTGCCAGTAGAATTGACAAAAGTTGACAGGCTCGTCATGTTTTGTTCTTTCAACTGTGGGACTGACCTTTTAAGAATTATGATATATATTTATATTCTTTTTGTTCCCGTGTATGTCTGATTGATATATTAACAGACTAACTGACTAAATAGGACCTCAAGCTTCGGGCGTCATTCACTCCAGACAGCTCTTGTTATAGAAATCTCTGCTTTGGTACACATACAATTTCTTCATTTATTTCTATTAAGTCTTCTGATTTTGAAGATGATTTGGGAAGAGTTGATTTCATATCATCATCTTTCTCAGCCCATTATTCCCCCAGTGCTTCGCACTTGTAGCAGGATGATAAGGGTTATGTTTTAATCTTTCACGCTGGACAAGTGCGGATTGGCAAATTTCACATACCTTTGAGTACTTCACTAAAAATATCTCAGGTTTCCTCTCGATGCTTTCTTTCACCATTAAAGCAAATTATGATTAATATCGTCAGCGCACGTAACTCAAAAATTCAGAGACGCGAGTCTGGGATTCCTAGAGTATGAGATGCCTAAATCATACCACGAGGCCGTCACTGAATATGATTTACCAGGGTAAAGATATTCTGATTTAGTTAAACTACGACCCATCGGGATGATAGAGGACTGACCCACTTTGTTAGTTTCTTGTATCATCGGACGGGGCTAGCACAATAGCGTGGACGAAGCTAAGTGTAACAAAACAATACGACGAAATGTTCACTTCATAACTTATGCCCTACTTTTAATGAAAGAAACATATTCCCCTTAAGAGCTATTTCCAAGCAGTCATCCGCTGTAACAATAGCCGACACCTAGGAGCGTTTCTGGAAGACTGCCCGATTCATTTGTGAGCTATATTTAAACGCGCTTTCTTGGGCCGAGCTTTTAACACAAACAATTAATTTGTCTCTTAATTTTAGGATTTGTTAACTGCGATTAATTCACTGTTAAGTATTACTAGAGACGTCACAGTGATCGTTACCAGTAATTAGATATGTTTAGTTCTATTTTCTATTATAGCTCCATAGGTGATAGAAAGTTCATTCGAGGAGGCACTACCGCCATGCTTTCTTCCATCCCACAGCTGATATATTCTGGTTTGAAGGATGTGGTAAAGAAGAAACACTTAAACGAGGTGATCCAACTTAGTCCTTATGTAGAAATGTACCTGTGGTTGATCTCAGGATTTCAATTCCGTTGGCATCGAATACATTGCTTGGTCAGCAGAAACCACTTATCATTATAACTGACTACAAGTTTTGCTACTTCCATGCTATAGAAAAATCTTCATGTAATAATTTATCACCATACCAGTACTTTCAGACCCATGAACATCTGGACACGCTTGGTAATTGAGCAGCAGTCTTGAGTCTTCTGTGCAGCTTTCTATAGATGATGCTGGAATCTTGCAATCGCCGTGCCCCCTGAAAGAAGTAAAAATTATGGTTTATCATCCTTTGTCCTATTGATAACCCTTTGCTGGTCTCAGGTCTTCTCCACAATGAGAACGTAAAGATGTGATCTTAACCACCTAATTAGGGGACTCAAGTCAATCTTCTAAAATGGGACCGTGAAGGAACCTTCGGGAACATTAACTCTCAGGGATGTCAGTTTATTCACGATGTTACCCTCCACCGATAAAACAAGACAATAACTTTATAACTTTTTGAAAGGTGGTAGAACTATAGTTTTTTTTGGAGAGGTACCGCAGCCGCCCTCATTGTCCGCCGTAAAACAATTCTTGTATTTTGGTTGGAGAGGTGTTGGGATTTGACGTTTAATGGGTACAAAGCAAGGCGATTATCTTAGTCTCTAGGAGTAATAACGCAACTACTTACGACCTCAGATAGGACTTCAGTCTTATTTGAGGTTAGATGCTCATGGGCATGGACCAGAGGGTCATCAGCTGCAGTGAGCATTTAACATCAGGAGGTGTGCAAGCTCGTTTGCCAGTTTTCCAATATAACAAAAAACTGCAAGAGTTTAATGTTAAAAATAATTAATGGAATTTATCGATGCAATTTAAACAAAATTCAATTATCCCAATCAACGACGGACTGAACAAAAAGTCAGGAGTGACGTAACGGCACCGAAATTAAGTGCAGATGCGTTCAGGGAACGGTAATGACTTGACACATGTCGCCACAACGCGTCCGATCACGGTAATGACTTTCAATTTATTCTGTGCTAATTGACCGAATTCGTTGACAATTCGCCGTCGGAAAACGGAATCGTTTAATAGTACAATACACCAGTAAAACGTGATACCTAGTCTCTCTTAGGAAATACGTGGTGAATTAAAATAAGTATTTTTGATTGCTTGACTAGATTTATACTATATTTAGTCATTGGATAGAGAATATTGAAATGAGAAGAGGATATACACGTATGACCATACAAGATAAAGTATAAAAGAAAAACAGATGGATGGACAATCTACATATTGGTCTAGTGTGCAGTGAGTGAAGCGGATCCCGGAGAGATAGATTTTTTTATGTTAGAAGAGTAGCGAACGAGCGTGCAGGTTATCTGATGTTAATTGGTCACTGCAGCTCATGAACACCCATATCTAACATCCAACAGGACTGTAGTCCTATCTGAGATTGTACGTATACAATACTACTCCTGAGGATTGAGAAAGTCACCTCTCTACGTGTGCCCGACAGCCGCTCCTCTCCAACCGAAACACAAGAACTGCTTCACTATGAAGTATGAGGGCAGATTTAGCACCTATCAAAACGTCATAAAATGATGATGATGATAAATATCTTAATGATGAATCTAGGCATCGATTCTGGATCTGGAACTTTTTACTGCTTCCAGTTATAGAGCATGCAGCTTTTCGGTTGTTTAGTAATCACTGTCGCCTATTGCCATAGAATTCCGAGAATACCTCCCTGACTATGGCACAAATCTAAAATGTAGCTTGTTTTCTCCCTGGTAAAGCACATACATAGAACTGATGGGAAATACATCACTCATCGCAGATAAAAAGGAAACGGGTGCCCGGAGCGTGGGCGTGCAGATTTTTCAATTTGAAATCCACTGCGTTCTTAATTACAGATAGATTGGGATTCTGCTTGCAGATAGAGCTGGGTCAAGGCTTACTCTTTGAGTGGATTTGCTGCAAGAATTTAACTACATGAGAAAGAGCGATAGATATTGTGGCCACCAACCGGCTCTGTGGCAATAAAATTCAGTTACTTCTGCCAGCAGTGTTTGCTATGCTGTTTTCGTTTGAAAGGTGCGATGAGTTGAAGAAATCAGTTGAAGTGAAGTGAAGATATGTTATTTATTTTTGATAATTTTAATTATACTAATATCGCTTTCTAATAACAATGCTTTCTACAATCATTGCTCCTCAGTAGGGTTTCCTGTGTCGTGGTGTCATACAGATATGTATCCAAACACCCAGACCCAGGATAGAAATCTAAATTAATCATAAAGATATCTCTCTGGAACCCGGAATCCTTTGCGTGTCAGACATATAATCGATAGTCATATTATATTTGACAACTCACTGCGTCTCGGGTTTGTCATATAAGTCTGCCATGCCGGTTTCGTTTGAACTACTTACGCAAATATTTGTACTGGGTCTGCGTTCTGGGGTATTTTGTCTTTGATCCATGTCGTCACCAGATCAGTCTGCCGTACAAAGAGACATCTCTTTGTACGGCAGACTGATCTGGGTTGCATTCCTAGTTGGATGGCCACGATATTGAAGTAACAATTATTTTCGTCCATTCAACACGAGTTGGCCACTAACCGCTATCGCATGGGAGCAGCGTTGTGAAGTATGTTCCTGGCATCTTCTAGTTGTGGGGAGAAACCAGTGTCCAGCGGGGCATAAAAAGGGTTGCAGCCAGTTCATTATTCAACCGTGCACAAAAATAGCAATTTTCGCTCTCGATCCAGGCATTTCATGGAATATGTCAGATGCGCTGTATTTGTGTCGTTAAACATTCATCGCGGCGGAGCCTAGTTCAGTATTCACATGTAACGGTGAACTAGTATTAATGTAGTTTACTTCCATCTGTATTCATGAAACTGTAACGGAGGTGTTGCTGGCATACAAAAGGCAAGTAGTTGGAAAGAATTTTTATAGGTGGTAGAACCTTCCTATTTGGGCACCATCGCCACATCTACTTCTGGCTTGTAACAACTGTATACTGCTATTGGGTTCTGATTTGATGGGTATTGTAAGGGAAATACACTAACACGGGGCTTCCAGCTTAGTCTTTGGAGTAGCGACGCATCCGTGGACACTGTAATCAACCTCAAAAATAGGATTAGAGTCCTATCTTAGGTCGTACGTAGATACGTTACAACTCTTGAAACTAATGCTCGTATTAATAAAGAAGTAAAAGCGAGTACTTAAGTAAAAATCACTACTTATGTAACATTTTTATTTTATAGTTTGGTGATTGCTTGAAGTTAGCGCTGTCAAAAGTTAGAATTCCTACCCAAGCGATCAATCAAATTAAATCAATGACGACTTTATTAAGTGACAGTGATGACTATAATTCCATTCCATCAGCCCATAGCTGTCCACTGCTGAACATAGGCCTCCACTAGAGCGTGCCACGTTGCTCGGCCCTCTGCCTTCCTCATCCAGTGTCTACCGGCGATGCTACGAAATTCGTCGGACCAGCGGGTCGGAGGTCGTCGATGACTATAATAAGAAAATACAAAGCAACAAGTAATTACTTCTTTGTAAATACGGGCATAAGATTATCGCCTGTAAATGTACTCGGCACCCACATGTCTTAAAGCGAAACAAGAATTGCTTCACGGCGGATTATAAGGACACCTATGGTACTTCCCCAAACGAACTATAGTTCTGCCACCTTTCAAAAGTTTGGCACGTTTACGGTGTCCAAGGTACAGGCAACGCGTGTTTACATTCGGCATTCATGTTGGATTGTCCGCTAACACATTTTAATTTCTATTCGTATGGTCGTAGTCTACCTCCATCTGTATTAATGAAACTAACGCAGATGTCGCCCTGGTGCAGCGATGTTTGTTCTTCGTTTCCTGATTTGAAAAGGTTTTATAGCGCCGTAGCAAACGAGTATGTAGTGCGTCTGGTGGTTATATTTTTTGTTTGAAGAGTAGGAAACGAACGTGCAGACAACCTGAAGTTAAATGCTCAGTGCAGGTCACACACACCCACATCTAACCTCAAATAGGACTGTAGTCCTAACTAAGGTCGTACGTATATGCGTTATTATTTTGTAGACTAACATGATCGTCTCATTTTAAGTGTACTTAGTAACTGCATCTCTCCAATCGAAACAACAATTGCTTAATGGCGGATTATGAAGGTGGCTGTGGTACCCCCTCGGACGAACTATAATTCTACCACTTTTTAAATGCTAAATGGTGTGGTCAGCCTTTACACGTCATTGATATTGTAAATTATTCAGTCGGTGATCTCGAAACGATCTCTTGGAGTGGCTATTGTAACTTTGCCGTGATATTTTCGGCAATTTCAACTGTGACAAATACCAGATAAAATAACGCTATAAGAAAAGAAGAGAAAAGGACTAATAGTAGCAAGGTTTGACGACTCGCATCTAGGAACGGTTACCGTACCGATCTGACATGCAGAGGACTCTGGGTCCGTTTCTAGGCCAAGCAGACATTTAAATTTATTTTCCGGATCTGGTTGTTTGCATTTTTGTCTTTGTATGTATTTATGGTACCTACGACACAAGGAATCCTATGTTGGGGCTATGAATGTAGAAATCGTTATTATTATTGTCGTAATATGCATTGGACAAGCGTGGAGGATGTATGCTTCATCTTCCAGTTGTGGGCAAAGTCCTATGCCCGGCAGTGGGACACAGGATAAGAAACAGTGCAATGACCACTAACCATTTAGTGGGTTGTATCGATCGATCGATTATTTTTTACACTTTTAATATAAAAAAGCTTACACACGATCACACGATGCTTACACACGATCACACGATGCTTACACACGATCGTTTGCTGATTCCACTAAATAAAAAAGAAGCATGAATCGTCTCAAAATAAAAAGAGTTTAAGCCAATTCGTTTGTCAAGCTAAAAGATGATTTGGTGAAGTACACTCAGGGATACAAATCTTTTGAGACCGTTTTACTTCACCATCAAAAACAAATGATAATTAATTTCTTATTCGAAAATAACTTTCAGATATCAGAGGTTTGTTTGTTAAGCGATGATGATGATGCGATGTAGTAAAATTGTAACTACAAAGCATCAAACTCACGGTTATCCAAAGTAAACCACTTAACTACGCGTTATGAGCAAAGTTTGAAGCGTCATTAATATTGTAAATCATTCAGTCGGTGATCTCGAACCGATCTCGTCGAGTGCCTATTGTAACTTTGTCGTTACATTCTCGGCCACTTCAACTGTGACAATTACCAGATCAACTTCGACAAATTATGCAGCTTTGAGGAAGAGGAAAGGGGGAATAGAAGCAAGATGAAGGACAAATAAATGACGAAGGGCAAAAAAATGACAAAAGCGAATGGATAGACAGATAGATTTTTGATAGCGTGGAAGTCGCAAATGACCACGAAGTCTACTTGATGTTCGGTCGTCACTGTCACCCAAAATATACTTATCAACCATAAATAGAATTTAAAACCTACCATATATTTAGTGTTGAAGAAACAACTGCATATA
>DWKL01004339.1:0-10664 GCA_018249415.1 Phareas burnsi
GCTGTGGTGACCACTTAACATCAGGTGGCCTGCATGCTCGTTTGCTACTTTACAAACATAAAAAAAAGAACTCTAGGATTCCCTGTATCGTGGGTGCCATGGACACATACATAGATTAGTACATAAACACCCAGAGAAATCTAAATGTTGTCCGGCCGGGAATCAAACCCGCAACCCGCTGCATGTCAGACCGGCCTAATTACTGCTGCGCCTCGCAGGTCGTCTGGATAATAATGGTAGGTAGGTAAACGCGATAGAATCTGTAGTTTTTGAACTTTAACAACGAGCATACTTAACAAGAACTTAGAGCAAAACTTAGCAAGTAGAGCAGAACTTAGCAAGAACTTAGAGCAAAACTTTTAATAGATACAACGCTTTAAAGATATGACCGATGATGACGTAGTTCTGTATCGATAGGCTTCTGTGTGGCACCCTGAAATCTTCCAGAAGCATCCGGAAATCTAAAAGGCATTTAATTATTCATTCTGAGTCTGCGCATCTGTTTATTTGTACGTGTACGTTCATAATCATAATGGTGCTACGTATGTACCTCTCGTAAGTTAATGTTTCTAAAATGAAGAAGGAAAAGTTGAAATAACTGTAACTCGACTATAATAATTAAAATAGCAAAAAAATTAAACCTATGTCACCAGGAACACAATAACGAATCAATTAACACCTCATTCATGAAGATCAGATAACTAGTTTAGATGCTACGCTGGAACATACATACAAACACACATAGACTGCTAAATTCATAACTCTTCCTTTTGACGTCGCCATAGTAAGGTAAAATGTAAGTAATTCGAAAAAATGCCGCATCCTAAAAGCGGTGTTACCTAATTCTTTTCACACGTCCCGGCCCCACAACGCGATGATCTATCAAGTTGTCTGCACAAGATTAATGCGTACAGATGATTGACGATTCGCGTTGCGTCGTTCTAATGGTCAATGTGGGCCATGATTTGATCAAACACTGGCACCAAATGTTAGTTTAATCTCATAGCTTGTGCCAAATGTTTGCCCAATTTTCGGGTATAAGATTTTTTTTTCGAACGGAAGGTCGATACAAATGTTTGCCTAACGTTTTGGGTTATGCCAATTTGTCCACCAATATTTGTATCCATTTTGTGTGCCAGAACAGAAGCAAATATTTGACGCACATTTTTAAACTAACTCTTCATCATATGTTTAAATATTGTAAGTAATGCCAGTCAATTATGTGTATTAGTTTGATGTGCCTTATATTTAACGTTCATTTTTAAAGTAGCTATTTATCATAGGGCTGTTTTTTAAACTATTTTGATGTTTACGATTATCAATCTTTTCCGACTCTTTTTATTCCGCCTAATTCTAATTATTTAACATTGTAGACTTTGTTAGAAATATATAGTACTTAAAAAATATTCATTATACCTTATTAACAATATTCCAATGCTATGAAATTATCTAAGTCTGGAGGTACACAAGGGGTGTCTGGAGAAGGGTTCAAATCACATCTAAACCACCATGACACTAACCAAGTGTGGGTTTGAGAATATTCAATCAATCAATCAAATCTTATCGTAGAAAAGGAAAATGTCTGGTATATTGGTATTCTTCATGGTGTTCATTGATATTAAGTAATAAATAATTTTTAATAATCAGTAAATGACCGTAACCATGTAAAAAAACAATTGTAAATGGTCAGCTTTGGACCGAAACCCCGAGAATTAGAGGTCTGAATTGGCAGTAAACTTGAACTGAACTTGAACTTAAAACTTAAGTCACTGGGCTATTACTTAAGCAATGAAGTTATAAGATATCTTACCTTCCCCAGTAATTTGCAGTTATCGATATTAGCGGGTTTAGCTACCTAACAAACGGTAGCTTTCAGAAGTTTTTTTTTCTACTTTTTTTATGTTTGTAAAGTAGCCAACGAGTATGCAGGCCACCTGATGTTAAGTGGTCACCGCAGCCCATGGACACCCACATCCAATCTCAAACAAAACCGAAGTTCCGTTTGAGGTTTGTATATGGATGCGTCACTACTCCTGAGGACTATGATGGTCACCTCGCTATATATGTGCCTGGCAATGGCATCTCTCCAACCGAAACACAACAACTACTTCACGGCAGATTATGAGGGCGGCGGTGGTACTTCCCCAGACGAACGATTGTTCTACCACCAACTATATTTATTGATGATATAATTACGAAAGCGGTGACGACAGATACAAAAAAATACTTAGTACATCACACCCGACACAATAATCCTCGCAGTCTACGCGGCAAAAACGTTGCGAAATTTTTCACCTTGTTGTAAAAATTGCGATACATATCTAAATTGCGAAATATTACGTCAAATAACGCAATTATGTGCGCGATAAGACGGGAAGCCATCGCGTGACGTTCAACGCGGTGGAACGATGGAGCGATAAAAGATGTTCATGTCTTCGCCTTAAATACTTCTATATAAATGTACGAAACTAAAGTGTACGTCTGTGTGTGTTTGTAGAAGAACTTGCTATCCGACGTATTTCTGCCTTATAAATAACAGGTGACAGAGCTGTAGTTTAAACGGGGTGGTACCACCACCACACTTACTATCCGCTGTGAAGCAATTCTTATATTTCGATCAGAGAGATGTGGTTGTTGGTTATACTCACAAGCGAGGCTACCATCTTAGTTTTCAGGGGTAGAGACGCGTGTACGTACGACCTCAGCTAGGAGTCCTGTCTAGGAGTCTGTCTGTCTAGGAGTTTGTGGTTAGATGTGGATGTCTATGGGATACAGTGACCAATTAACATCAGGTATCCTCCATTCATGCATGCTCAATTCTATCGTAATATAATAATAAAGGCAGCTGTGTTCTGGTTTGAAGGGTATGGTTAGTAAGAGATACAGGCATTGTGTCAGGTCTCAACAACAAATCTGTTATCGTTTTGAGCACTCATGGGCTACTTGGAGTCGGCTTTATATGTCAGTGGGAGGCAGTGACCATTCAACACCAGGTGACCGGCGTGGCGTTTAAAAACATTCGTAACGTATTCAATTTTTAGTTTGTTTGTCTGTTTATAAATTTATAACAAGTTGAATTTATTGTAACATTAATAAAACAATATTCACTACAGAGATAAATGCATAGAGTATTTTACTCCGAAAATATTAAGGCCTTGCGGAAAAATATATAGCGAGCAAGTGGGTGCATATGGGTGGAACCGGTGGCGGAAGCTTGTAGCTAACAAATAACATGTATTCGTAAAGCCGGAGATATCTTTATAGATGTTCCTCTTGATTGTTTCTGTAGATAAAGCCTATAAAGTAGATAGAGATAACTTATAATAGATTCAAATTAGTAAGTACTTGCAGTGTGATATGCCTAATATGCTAAATGACGTACGCAGAGGAAATTAAACTTTTGAAAATTAATTTTGATTTTAAGTTCGACAAGAAAAGTCTGTCACCGTAATACATTTGAAGTTATAAGATGTTAATAAGCATAAAAATCTTGTGTATAAATCTTGGTATTGAAAAATGTCTTGGAGTGAAATTAACAAAACACTACAATACATTATTTTTTATTGTACACCAAGCATAGGAATGTATTAAAAATAATACGAATTGCACACAGTTCAAAAGTCAGTGTTATCGCTAAGAATTCTTCGCGATTTCTTCCAACCAACCTTTTGGTAGAGGACTCCAGAAGACAACAATAGGTATTTAAATAATTTATAATAACTTTTATTGTTATATGTATTTCATTAAACAAATTAATTTAAGTAAATTACTGTGGACGGATGTCAAAAACTATCTAAGACAAACCCTTTACTTGGGTTTGTCTTAGATAGTTTTTGACATAAAACAAAATGAATATCTTATAAAATTTATTACGAATGTTCACTCCACATTATACGTAATATGTTCCATGTAGAGACTTTAAAAGTAAAATGTATATGCAAGTTTGTCTAGTTACCAAGAAACACTATATTTCACTGGCGTCGTTCCTCCTCGCAAAACCAACTGCCACATCTCGTCATTGTGTAGCCAGAGCGCCGTAAATCAGAGGAGACGCGCTGTAACAAACACCCGCTCATGCAAGCGAACGGGACGCGACAAGCATCTAGTGCGCTTTTTAAGCTATCACAGGGTTATCGTAGTGAAACTACAAAAATGTGATTTTAAATGCAACTTTATATCTCAATGGACTTGATAAAGTTGTCTAGTGACTAAAATACATTTTTGTGCTCAAAGTTCGTTTATCTGTGCAAAACCAACTGCAACACCTTGTTATTGTGTAGCCAGAGGCGCCGTAAATCAGAAGAGACACACTGTAACTAACACGCAAGTGAATGGAACGCGACAAGTGTCTAGCACACTTTAAATATGCGATCATAAGTGTATCGATATGAAAATGGAGAAATATAATTTTAAGTGCAATTTTAATATTAAATATATGTCCCAACGATATCTAGATGGCTAGAAGCACAACTTTTTAAACTCAAGATTCGTTTCTCTATGCAAAATCAACGGCCACATCTTGTCATTGTGTAGCCAAATCGTCATAAATCAGAGGAGACGCGCTGTAACAAACACCCGCTCATACAATTGAATGGAACGCGACAAGCGTCTAGTGTGATTTAAATATCTATCATACATTTTTTTTATTACATTCAAAGAACAAATGAACTTGCAGTTCACCTGGGTATAAGTGCTCACTGCGGCATGGATATTTCTAATCAACTTTAGATAAGATTGAAGACCTACCTGCCAGCCACCGAGGCATTGCTACTGACGACTAAGATGGAATGCCTCGTGTAGCTATCCCTTACTCTACCCTATTACTTTAGACCAGAACATAGCAGCGTTCAACACTACTGTTGTACTAAAAATTTGATCAAAACCATTTAACCGACATTCAGTTTTATGTTGTAGTGACTTTGAAATCAACAATATTTCTTGTTATACAGCTTTTCTCTAATAGATACAAAGCACTTCAGTGTAATTTCAAAGAACTGATATAGACACGACAATTCAGTCTTGAAATTTAACAAGAGCTTTGTAATATTCTCAAGTAAATGACAGCCGAATTTCAGAAATACGTACAATACGAAAAATTTGCGAGACGAGTGATATTTCCGACAGCGGCCGTTGATCAAACGTTTCCACGCCTTTCTTTGAAACTAGAGGAATTCGACGTCAGGAATCGTTTTGAACCATTCACAAGCGATAATAGAAGCCGACGAAAGCTTGTCGCTCCGACGTCCGCGCCCTGTCACGACCGCGTGACAGTAACAACGTGTCAGGCCGTCCGGTAATTAGCTAATTGTTGCCACGGCGGACTTCTGATTCCATTTTGGACTCTCATATCGTTGAAATAGACCTCAAATTACAGTGGCGGGACGCAAAAATAATTTTGTGAACCGTAATTGCAGCCTCATTATTGTACGCGATGAAAATCAGATTTTCAACATGCAATTCTGTGCTCTATTGTGTTGTGTTATTATTCAATTTGGTTTTAATCTGTCCTGATAATGTTACCGTTAGGATTTGGGTCACCTATGTATTGTTGTTCGTAACACCATGACATATAAGGTCTAAGCCATAGAGTAAATATTAAATAGAAATTCCTAATTATTTTTATAAACACAAAAAGAGATAACATTACACTAAATAGGCAATTCATTTTGTGATGCTACAGTTTTTTTTATGTTTGAAGAGTAGTAAACGAATGTGCAGGCTACCTGAAGTTAAGTGGTTACTGCAGCCCGTTAACTAACCATGCACCTACATTTATCCTCAAACAAAACTGAAGTTCTGTTTGATGTCCTACATAGATGCGTCATTATTCCTGAGGACTAAGATGATCGCCTCGCTGTAAGTGAGCCCAACAACCGTCCCTCTCCAATCGAAACACAAAAACTGTTTCACGATAAATTATGAGGACGGCGGTGGTAGTTCTACTACCTCTCAAATATATTTGCTTAGGATTGTCTGGATAAAAATAGATCTAATTTAGACCCTTACGGCAGATTTCCAGGCTAATAGTAGTTGTATGTATTAAGTCTACGCGCTTGTTTTGAAAAGTTAACATTTGATGCATATTGTTCTCCAAACGCGCTCTATGAGAAGACAATATGAAGTTACTCGATAAAAAGCTTAATTAACCTAATGTCAATTGATACAGATTATCCTGACAATTTATTATATTCTTCTAACCAAATGAAAAGGTCAACTTATGTGACTTCAAAACAAGTTTAATTTTCTTGCACGGATTTACCGGATTTAAAAAAAATATTTTTTAATACTCTTCTCTGTCTGTAGATGCTAAACTTGTCAAATAACGAATGTCATGAATGTAAACTAACGTAGCAAAGACGTCGTGTCACGCCTCCGCGCCATTTCTATTTGTCACGGCTCTGCGGTCTAGATTGCATAGATGCGTCACCGTATTTTGACAACGCGGCAATATTAACGCGTGTCGTTGCCCGTATCGCATGACATGATAATCTGACGTCGCTTGATGGACGTTTGAAGCTCGATTGGTTTAATGCAGCTTTGTGCGGATATATTTATTTGTTCCCTTGTTAAAATGTTAACGTTTAAAGTGGAATTATTGACTGGATAAGCGTGTTTTGACTTGTCCTGTTTGTATTCATATACATTTAATTATCATTAGTGCATTATTGCCCCAATACAGGACGCGGGTCCCCACGTAATGAGAAGCATTCCGGTTTTATGGTAATCGGATGACTGTAAGGGCATCACTGCTAGACCTGTTTCTGTTTTATAACAGCAGTGTTAAGCGCTGCTATGTTCGGGTTTGAACTGTGTGAACAGTGTGGTAAGGGAGAGATACTTACATTTGTGGTTGTCGATACGACCATCTTAGTAGCAGTGACCGTACGTAGGTACGGCCTCCAATATAACTTCAGTTTTGTTTGAGGCTATATGTGGGTGTTCATGGGCTGCAGTGACCATTCAACATCAGATGGCCTACAGCTTATTTGCTACTTTTCTCACATATGTATAAAAGATGTTTCAACTTCATTCTCGGCGGTAGCAACGTATCGGCGACCTCAAGGATTAAAATCATTTTTGGGGTTGATTTCAGATATCCAAGGGCCGCAGCCCTTACCGTCGGGCGATCTGTACACTCGTTTGTTACTTCAATTTCATAATAAAAATGTCAGTGATGTTGATAATTGATCAATATTAATATTAATAAATCTTACATAGCTTAGAGAATATAAGAATTTTCAAGTATGTAGGTTTCCTTAAATTTTTTGTCAAAGGAAAAAGGTATACCCATAAATCAAATGCACAAACTTCGGAATCAGAAGTCCATGGGATTTGAATTCGAACTCTCAAGGTGGACGCGCGAAATTCATAGCAGCACTCTATCCCTGCAGAGAGACCAATAGAGCCATTTTAAATTGATTGCGTGACTTGACTTGATTTGATAAATAATTATTGGCAATAGATCACGAATTTCACAATTGAATTAAAATTGATCTCGCCGATAGACCGTTGACAATACAACTATCATCGATTAATGTCAATTAGTCTTCACTAAGTTGTTCGCGATATTTTTTGCTTCTACGTTCGTTTATTCCGTTCTTATTCAACTGTAAATACGATTCAAAGTCGTCTGTTTTTTAATTGTACACACAAAAAGCATCTTTGCTATACTGGGTAGCGTTAGCCAACTAATTTAACGAATCTAAAATATATGATGAATTTATCACGTTATCTGTATGTTGATAGGCGTAATTAAGAGCTATAAATTGAATGAAATACCATTTGTCAATTACAAATTACTACGCATATCGTGATATTTGGCAATTATTGGATATAAGCTGCCATTATAAATTCATGTTCATGCACGGTCAACAACGTAGATTGTATCGAGATTTTTGCGTAAAAAGATATAATTATAAAGTTATTTGTTAGTTGAGAGAAAATAATCGCAAGCTTTTCGACATTTATATTATCGTGTATTCTTGTTATGTTCCACTTAAGTGGAGTGATGAATTGATGATAATGGTTGGGACGTTCTTAAACTATCTCGCCTATTTATAATTATTCCATTCCCGATGGGTGTAATTAAATCTTTCTACATCCATAGCCCTGCTCTAAGGTTGTGTTTGTTTTGGGACTATGAACTCGTACAAAATCGAGTATACAAATGGCCTGACTCAAAATAGAAAACCTAATATTGAGGTAAACATAATATTGAGGTAACTGTAGTAGGTCGATGGGTCAGACGAGGATCGAACCTGGAATTCTCTGCGCTTCGAACCGGTGTGCCTAGTAAACTATTTTGCTAATAAATTTACACCATACTTGCACTGTTTGTCTTTTTTTATATTATAAGAGTAATAAACGATCGTGCAAGCAAGCTGTGGTGTGGTCACTGCAGCCCATGGACACCCACATTTAATCTCAAGCAGTTCTAATGTCCTGTCTGAATTCGTACGTAGATGTGTCACTACTCTTGAGGACTAAGATGGTTGCCTTCCTGTAAATGTACCCGGAAACTACACTTCTCCAACCAAAACACGGGAATTACTTCACGGGGAATTGCGAGGGCGGCGCTGGTGCCTCCCGGGACAAACTATAATTTTACCATCTATAAATGAAGAATAAATTATGTAATAATAAATAACACTCTATATAAGAGCCGGGAAACAAGTATGAAACCTTTAAGAATATTAGTAGGAAGTACCTAATCATAAAGGTTTGTTTCGCATGGTTGTTACTGTTTTATAGTTAGCCTTATGTTACTCAATGTTTAGAGTACCCTAAGACCTATAGAAAATAAGCAGTGATAGCCCAGTGGTTATGATTCCGGCGTCTCACACTGCGTGTCCGGGGTTCGAATCCCACATCCACCTTTCGAACCATTTCTCGAAGTTATGTGCGTATTGGAAATTAATAATCACTTGCTTTAACGGTGGAGATAACATCATGAGGAAATCTACATATCTGAAAGTTCCCTATAAAGTTCTTGAAGGTGTGTGATATCTACCAATCCGCACTTGGCCAGCGTGATGGACTATGGCCTGCTCCTTCTTGTTCTGAGAGGGGCCCATGCCCAGTAGTGGGACATTAATGGGTTGACAATGAAGAGCTATAGGCAGCCTTACATGGGCTAGGTGTCCTACCTGAAGCGCAAATGTTTTTCACATCAGATCGGAACACAGCAGTTCAGAAAGCAACGAATACTCAGCAGGAGCAGAATGGCTGCTTTACGAAAATACTGTCAGAAACATTGTTTATAAACTGACAAAACCAGAAACCAGAAAAATGCAGCGATACAAGTATCCATAATCAACCCATTAATGTCCCAGTACTGAGCACTGTTCTCCATTCAGAATAAGAAAGATTAAGCCATAGTCCACCCTGACCAAGTGCGGATTAATAGACTTCACACATCTTGGAGAACTTTACAGAAAACTCTCAGGTATATAGGTTCTGTCTCGACGTTTTCCTTCACCGTTAAAGCGAGTGACAGTTAATTTCTAATTCACACATCGATTCGAAAATACCAAGGAGCGTGCGGGACTCTAACCCCGGTACTACAGTGTGCCAAGAATCTCAACCACTAGACTATCACTGCTTATAAACATAAGCATCCACCATTTAAAAAGGCCTGTGTGGATATCGTACTTACAGCATGGTAAGGGATTATAAATGTTGTTGGCATTTAACCCGTCATAATGGCGTTGTGCGCTTCCATATTTCATATGAAAAGCGTTACGGCACGTTGAAACAATCCTCACTCGTGGGACACGACAACCCGACAGCGGCGTGACAATCGGGACGGCTCTGATTGATTAACCAACACTTCGGTTTCGTTCACATTTATATTCGTAGTGAAATAGTTTTATGATTTGGTATATTAACATTTATTAGGATTTTTGTAAGTTGTTTCAAATTCATAGATTTCTGATCCGATCATGTTACAATCATTTGTTTTAATCATCAATCGACTAAATTATCGATTATCGACATTACAATCCATCGCCTGATTTAAAACATTCCGTAATACAATGTTGATATAGGACTTTTATAATTCATTATTATAAAGTCCTATACCAACAGATGCAGCAAATATTATTTCTTGCTTCACTTTGAAATACTAACAAAACTGCGAGGTGTTGGTTAATCAATCACGGCTGTCCCGTTTGTCACTTTGTCGCGCTATCGTGTGCCTGTCGTGAGCCAAGCATTGTAATATAATATAAGCTTATAATGTAATGATTATATACATCTGTAGTATGTAAATAAATATATTTAAGCTTTATAAATATTAATTACCATTTTCTTTACTTTGAAATATTAACAAAACTGCGACGTTAATTAATCACAGTATCACAGTATAGTCCGGTCGGGGAAATCAAATCGCCGCCCTCACCGTGAAGCAATTCTGTTTCGATTTGGAGAGGTGTTTTTCGGATACACCTACAAGCGAGGCTACTACTTACTCCTCAGGTTTAGTAACGTATCTACGCACGATCTCAGATGGGATTTCAGTCCTATTTGATATTAGATCGGGATGTCCATGAGTTGCAGCCACCGTTGAACATCAGGTGGCTTGCATGCTGGTTTGCTACTCCTCAAACATAAATAAAAACTATAATATGACACTTCAATGTAATAAATATATTATTAATAATTGT
>DWKL01004340.1:0-10664 GCA_018249415.1 Phareas burnsi
AACGGTCCAGTCGTGCGGCTCGAAACACAACAGGTGTGTTTCCCGCAGTCAGTGTATAGGCAGTGGAAAGTACTTGAATGCCAGTGCGGTGGCACACGCCTGGTGTGTCCAAATTAGCGAGCCACCCGTGCGGCCGAACATGCCTAGTGTGTTTTAATTGCCAAGCCACCCGTGCGGCGCATACGCATGTCGGGTTGTCGCGCTCTGCGCTCGCTCTCGCACGGTGAAAACACAGAAGATGTGTTTGGCCGTAGTTTTGTGTAGGTTTAAATGCAACATACTGTATACGTGCGAGCCGTACGGGTGCCTCAACAGTAAAATACGACATATGCGTTGGCCGAGGTCAATGGGTTAACCAGTAAATCTGAGAGTTCTTTGTAAAATTCTAGGTGTGTGAATCCGCGCTCGGCTAGCGTGGTGGACTGTGGTTTAGATCGCCTCATTCTGGGGGAGATTCCTAAAGAAGGACATTAATGGGATGATAATCATGATAGATTATATAATATAGCGGCTAATATTACACATATATACTTTAGTCCCATAACAGCGAGAAGAAAATATCCTTGAACAATAAAAATCAATGTAAAATGAACATAAATGTTTAGAACTACTTATAAATATTAGAGAGAAAAATCCCAAGTCGAAAGAGAAGCGATAAAATCGTTCCATATTTTCTTTGAGCGCAAACCTTTTGTATGTGCACAAAGGGACTTTGTAATATTAGTTTTTGCTTATAAATCGTAATACCTCGTATGTTTTTGTTTCCTAGCCAAATAGGGAAGTAGTGTCATAGGCAGGTACCAGTTTGACAGGTATAAACCTCCAGGTTTGATTCCCGGATAGGCAGACATCTAAATGACGAATTTAAATTTTCGTTCTGGTTCTGGGTGATTGTGTCCTGGTCTTTGAATATGTCCATGCCACCCAAGGGATCTTAGCGTGGGGCTGAGTGTAGAAAAAGTCCGCCATAACTATTTCTGTTTAAAAATAATGTTAAACGATTTCGTTTTAAACGTGTGGTAAGAGACATTTACATGAGGTTTCCAACTTAGTCCTCGGGGACAGCAAACGCATGTGTTCGAGCTCAAGTAGGCCTTCAAACCTATTCGGGGTTGATTATACTATAGGGTTGATAAACGAGCGTATAGACATCTTGATATTAAGTGGCCACTGCAACCCATGGAAAGCCACATCTAACCTCAAACAAAAATGAAGTCCTATATGTTGTGGTGCGCAGATACGTCGCTCTCCTTGAGGACTAAGATAGTCACCTCCCTATAAGTTTACCCGACGATTATACCCCTCCTTATACATGGGATATGGGACATACTTCACCCGAATGCCATGACCTTGTCGCGGCAACGTAACCAAAAGATTTGTATTGAAACGTATATGTTCTGGTTCATTTGGCGGCGGTTGACACCTGAAAGAGCGCCTATGCACGGAATCAAGTGGGCTTAGCCGGTAACTATGTATAATTAATTAGTCAAGTCTTAATTAGCCTGCCATTGGACCTTGAACTTCTCACCTTTGTCGAGCGGTATTTCATTAGCTAATTTGGTTTGAGGGTTAGGGTCACTTATTTGGGTTTACATTGTCTTAGTTGGAATTATAAGACGATGTAACATAACACCATCGCCCACCGATTTTGTTTTCTTTGCATGTTTTTTTTTCATGTTTGTAAAGTAGCAAACGAGCATGCAGGCCACCTGATGTTAAATGGTCACCGCAGCCCATGGACATCCACATCCAACCTCGAACTGGCTGTATATAGATGCGTCACTACTCCTGAGGACTATGATGTTCGCCTCGCTATATGTGTGTCTGGCAACCACACCTCTCCAACCGAAACACAACAATTGCTTCACGGCGGACGTTATATAATGGAAGTAACAAACGATAGGCACTCGAGTTTTCTTTTAATGTAGTGGAAATAGAGAAAAACATGCGGCCGACATGATGTTCAACGTTCACTGCCACAAAACATAAATCTTACGTGAAGTCGATTTAACTACCAACGGGAAGGCATCACCGCCGAAAATACAATCCGACATGAAGCAATTCTTGTGTTTCGGTTGGCGAGATGCGATTACCGAGTACACTCACAAACGAGGCGACCATCTTAACCCTCAATAATAACGCATCTACGTACGACCTGTGATAGGACTTTAACCCTGTTTGAGGTTAGATGTGGATGGATGTGCAGCATGGACTGCGATGACCACACAGTTCGCTATGCTCTTACCATAAAAAAAAATAGATGGTTACAACCTATATTCTATGTTTTAACAATATAATATAAGCGTAGATATGGCATTAGGTATAATAAATATCCAGATATCTATAAATCCGCTCAAAGTAAAATATTAAAGATATTTTCTAATACGATCCCTCGGGAAATCATTTAAGTGTGAGTATCATTTCACTCGATCTAAGAAGGATCTCGCGTGGGTATTTAATTATCGAGAAACGTAAAGGTTCTCCTCAAAAATATATCTCTCTAATTTATTATATTTGATAAATTTCGGTTTTCATAAAAGGTCGGAACCAAGAATCCAAATAACGAGACGCAATTTTTTATTCAAAATAATTAAACAGTAGGTACTTAACTTAAGAGTTAAAAAGACAATTTTAACACGCTTTTTATATCTTAAAACAGCGATATTAAATGGGACACCTGATGGAAAGTGGTCACCAATCGCCAATTGCCATGTCGCCAATGCTTCAACGGCTTTGAAGCAGAACTCTTTTTGCATCTATTTTGAAGAGCCTCATGTCACAGCGTTCCGGGAAAACCCAGGAGGAAGTTTATTTAAAATCTTGCACATGCGCGGCAAAAAAGAACGCATAACGACGAGTCCAGTGGATGTGGATGGAATTTCAACCTTCGGCGAGTGGTGCGATGGAGACAAGGTGACGAAAGCATCAAGCCAAATAAATATTTGTGCTTTGAGGAAGTCGTCAGAGCACTCACCATTGTAAAGCCGGTTTCCTGACAAATAATTTCTAATACGCACATAACATCAAAAACTCAGAAGAGGTAGGTGGAATTCGAATCCCGGACTCCCAGAGTCTCCGGAAAACTCCGGAAACTCCGTGAGACTCCGGAATCTTACCACTAGGCTACACTGCTCAAACCCATGAACACCTTTTTAATGTACAACGGGTACTCACAATACGCTAATTTTGTGCCAATATTTCGACCCAGTTCCATGGATCGCGGTCACGGCGAAACTGCGGTGGCGTATATCCGTTACATATTAATATCTTTAATTATTTACTTGACTGGATAGATAATCGCTCGCAGGAAAACGTAGAAAAAAATCAACGCCAACTGTTGGCGTCTATTTTCCTCTCACATATCACATTACAATCGAAACGCACTTATAATAAAAAGTCTAACATATATACTTGCCCAAGTATGAACTTTCATTAAAGATAATGCGAGTAACATGTGTGAAACAGTCCAGTGCTATGGCTTGTGTGCGTCAAGCCTAACTATTTTGGCCTGTTTCTATAAACGTCGATAGCACCGGGCGGTATCGACTCAAGTATTAATCAAAGATTAAAATGTATACATTCCATGACGACATTCGTTCTAAATCATATGTAGTATACTAAATACGGGATTATATTCGACTACGCTGCTCGAATCGATACGGGTCAGTGGCCAACCCGTGTTGGATGTTTTCAAACCGGCCTCTAAGCTCTTCGAAAAGATTTAATGACTACTATCCAAGGATACCGGGACTCCTAGCTTAACGTGTCCACTGGATCGAACTAAAATTTTGCCACTTTATTTAGTCACCCATTCAATTCCCAATAACGCCCAACATTGCTGAACTTTGCTGATCGGTTACGATCGACAAAAGTTCTAGGACTATGCGCGGTTGGTTTTGTAAGTAAACCGCTAAAAATATGAGTATAATGCCACGTGACAAGAGAAAAATGACTTCTACCCTCATAGTTTACTCTAGAGTTGTAGAAACTATACACATAAAAAGAGAAATACATAAACATTCAGACCCAATTCAATCATAAACATTGTATCTACATATAACGTCTAGAAATCGTCGGATAAGTGGTATAACTATAGTTCGACCGGGGAAGTACCAGCGCCGCTCGCACAATTCCCTGTGAAACGATTCTTGTTTCGGTTGGAGGTTCATGGTTGTAAGGTACATTTACAGTGCGGCGACCTTCCAAGTCCTCGCGAGTAATGACGCATCTACGTACGACCCCAGATTCTTACGACCTTCAGTCTTGTTTGAGAGACGTAGGGAGTAGACATGATTGTCCATGTGTAGCAGTGACCACTTAACATCAGGTGGCCTGCACGCTCAATCGCTACTCTTCGAACGTAAAGAAAAATAAAACATAGTTATAATATCGATCATAGTCGTTGTTCGAAGCAAAAAGAAAATAACCGACATCGTTTGAATAAACCAAACGTAAACTGCACCGACCACTTTATTCCACAGTACAACAAAAAAAACAGGAAGCACCTGCAAAAGGTCAGTACACCAACTGCTATAGATGTTCATAATTTAGCCTGCGGCGGTTAATACAATGCAGACACTCGCTCACAAGGTCAGGACTCTGTTTACTCGCACGAAGGTCAAGGGCGGTGTGCCGATCGATACGGATGCTGGGTGAGAAAAAGATAGGCGATGTGACAGATCAGCGGGAGAAAAAGGGAAGGGAATAGATAGGAGGGATCCTAGTTTTCAGGAGATAATTGACACAGAAGGAAGTGGCGTAGAACGAGTTGGTTATGCCTATTCGATGCGGTGATGGCATTAAGTATTTATAAACACACAGATTAGATTTAATGTATATATCGAGTTCGAAATAGTTGAAGAATTAATTCATTTTATATCAGTAATGACATTAGAGCGCATGTTTATTGCTACGCAAGTACTGAATACAACACGCGACTACAGTTTCATAATTAAATACATTAAAATGAAACATTTACAAAGAGTCTGATTTATACCATTAATGCGTGGTGCACCCAATAATTACAATACAGGAATGCTAAATGAATATGTACATATGTATGGAAATAGTTGAAGCAGAATTGAAAAAATAGACAAAACGCGATGATTATGGCCAAGTATTATTTTCCATTGAGTTAGATAAAAGACGACAATTTATAAATATCCATCAATTCGCAATGGAGCAGCGTGGTCGAGTATACTGTAGGTCTTCCCCAGTTGCGGGAAGAGACCCGTGCTCAGCAATGGGACATAAAAAGGGTAAATATCAAACAACAATCAAGTTGTAGAAGAGAAGACAGGAAATAAAACCCATTTCATATTAACTATATGTTATCATAATGCATAGTACAATAATTGTATTACCAATTAGACGTACGAGGAGTGCCAAGTCAGTCTTAGGAGCAATTAATTTACGACCAACATAACACAAGGCAGGATATCCCTACGAGATAGAAATCAACTATTAATTGCTTAGTACTTTATGACGAACATATCGTCAGGATATCTACAGGCCATAACAAGCCGTGTGGGTAATATATACAAAGGTATAAAAGTGTGGTTGGCAATATTGATATTGCCAGAATTGCTTGGCAAGAAAATGCTTGCTTAGTAAACTATAGCCATCACCCTTATCATTCTCTGAGATGATGATGATGATGAAAGGAATAGTAATGATGATGATAGAGCATAATTACTTAACAACGGTTGTAATATTTACCGCTTACCGTTTAATATATTAATAAAAAATTAGTAGACAATATATCGATTCTAGAAATTGTATATTCCAGCCACTCTCTACAACTGAAGCAGACCGTGAAGACGATCGCGTGTACTAATTTCCAAGAAATTACCGCGCAGTTAAATCAATATCGTATTCGTCTCTTCATACCTTTTTCATACTTATTGGATTAATCCATTTTGATTTCTTAATGAACGTCGATGTAATAAAAAACTTTGTTGATCTTGATGATAACATTTATTGAATCATTTGAATTATGAGCTAAAGCACGGAATGCACATTTTGAAGGCGTCTTATCATTCATAACTTAATAAGTATAAAAAAGGTAATTAAAATAGACCATCACAGATCAAATCAGATAACTATAATTCTTCTTTAATTTTTATTTATGTATTACCATTATAACGAATATGTCTGTAATTTACTTATTGTTTTAATACCTAGAATTAAATCAAAAAAATTCAAGTTTTTCACAATTGTTAAAAAGCAGGTGAAGTATTAGTAGAAAAGAAAGAAATCCTCATTAATAAAAAAAAACTACTCTTAAAATACTTTGATCATGATATAAGAAATATCCAGCTAGAATGTCTTCAATTATTCTCGAAGGTAAAATGTATTGAGAGATGGAGTGTCGGTATAAGGCAAGACAAATCTGAGGATTTTCGAAAGTGTGTGAAGTCTGCTAATTCGCACTTAAGCAACGCAACCTTTTTCATTCCAAGAGGTGAGCGGTGCCTAGGAGTAGGACAATAATAGATTGATGATGATGGTTATTTCGAAGACAAATATCAAAGCTCTAAATCAACCAAACTGGACAAAATCCAAAGAATAGAGGCTATAACGATACCGTTCAGTTGTCGTACCACCTTCTAAGAGCAGTCTCAAAAATGCAAGTAGAAATGCCGATGTCCAAACTCTGATAGGAGTGAAATATGAAGATAAAGAAGAGAAAAGGGTGAAGGAAGTGTATTTTAAAACCGACCAATTACAATATGGATATGCGGTGGTGATGGTTATCATAACCTTCATTAGAAATTAATTATCACTTGTTTTAACAGTGAAACAAAATATAGTGAAAAAGCCCACACATCTGAGAGTTATCGAAGGTATGTGGAATCTGCTAATCCGCACTCTAGCAGCGCGGTGGACGGCCTCACCCTTTTCATTCCAAGAGCAAAGTCATGCCTAGCAGTAGGACAATAATTGATTGATGATGACTGTTCTTTCGGAGTCAGACATCAAAACTCTAAATAAACCAAACTGGACAAAAGCCAAGGACTAGTGGCAATAACGATACTGTTATGAGTAACATTACACCTGTTAGTACTCTACTTAGTTCGTAACGTTAAAGTCAACGCAATTCCGGCCTCGGCCCAAATCGACGTACAGTTTAAGAGTCTGACGTAACGCCAGCCTGGACCCAGTTCCCACGTGAGGCAATGTTATAATTGTGGCCGCCGAAATTGCATTTTGATGAACCGTACACAATAAAATTCCACAATCGCACCCAATTTCGTTCACATGCATGAATAAATTATGGAGCCCGTAAGAACATAATAGCGTGAATTTTCAAATGATACGGCTATAAAGCTTTAGGATGATAGATGATACGAGTACATTCAAAATGACACGAATACCTTGACAATAATACATGTTTTTTTTAATACAGAAGTAGCAAACGATCATGCAGTCTATCTGATGGTGCATAATCTCTGTCATCCAAGGGCACATTTATGATTAACCCCGAATAGAACTAGTCTTTTTTTTGGTTTCGGGTGTAACCTTCCCCAAGATACCCGACCTTTTATGTGAGATTCTTACTTACTAAAACCCTCTCGATAGCCATACCGCACTTATAGGGAAGCTTTGGGATCTCTATCGCACCTAAAGTCCTACCTGAGATCAGCACAGATGTGTGGCTACTGCTGAGGATTAAGCTAGAACGCTTAGTCTAAGAGTATATCCTTTCACACTTCTATATTCCAAACCCATCAAACCAGAACGCAGTAGCGTGCCATTGCGTGGGAAATGGTGCCTCAGGAGTCGAACCACCAAGGGTTCTCTGTATTGAGCAAACTGTCGAATACTAGTAAAACCCTATATGTAAAATCTCGATACGTTCGGAACAGTAAATGATATTGGGTCATACAGCTGACCTAAAAACTTTAACCTTTAAACACTACGCTGAACTGATTGATACAGGTCAGATGCTGTATTGTAACCACCTTGACATTTTCTAGGATATCCAATTGGGTCAATGAAAATTTTACACAGGTGCTTTTCCAGAACTTTGTGGTATTATTTCATTATCTTTTAGCATGAAGTTTTTTGAAACTTTTAGATTAGATTGCTGGTGCTCCATTGCGACATTTCTTTATGCCTTATAAGTCCGGTGAGAGATGCATATCTTAGTGATTCTAACTTCTGCAGCTAATGCATCACTGGGTTGCTGCCCCTGAATCATCATTATCGTCACCGTCATCCCATTACGGTCCCACTGCTGGACAAAGGTCTCTACTCAGTATGAGTTGGGTTAGTCTACCACGCTGGGCAAGTGCGAATACGTAGAATACTCCTGAGTGCTAAGATGGAACGTTTGACATAAATATGACTGCCTTACGGCACCTTTAAGTCCAGAATTCAATAGATTCACAATACTATTATAAACATGATAAGAATAGGTGTGGCGATGATGCCAGCACAATCGAACCTAAACAAAGTCGTATTTAAGAATTCCACCACATTCAAAACCAAGTGCGCATTTGTGATTCCTCTGCTACCGCCGGATTTTATATAACTGTCTCTAATATTTTATATATAATATACCTTCAGTTCTATGACTTTAGTTTTTAGAATCTTGGGCTTCCGTGTTGCGGGTGCTATAAACGAAAACAAAACACCCAGACCTAAATGCTATAAAACATTGAGCCAACTTCATCCTACTAATGGACTTATTAATACTAGTATTCATTTCAAAGATTCAAATATATTTATTATAATCCATAGAATAATTTTTACAATAAACAGTAGTCTATTGGATAACTGACTTTTACTTATTTAGTACTTAAACATTATGTTCTCATATAAGTGGCAACGAATTATTTTTGAGAATAAAGTTATTCAAAACTATTAAGCGAACTCTTCTGTATGAAGTGTGTATATATGTATGTACCTAACATTTTTTCTTTTGCTATTGAGAATAATTGATATTAATCTATTACTAATCTCTATAAATATCATGAATTAGTGATGGGTTTCGCGTATGTCTCTTTGTCCGCTTACTACTAAACACACAATATATTTTGATATATTATCATATAGATAATATCTTCTGAAAGTGAAAAATATAAATTATAACAATCGGTAAATTACATGACACGGGTTGAGTCGCGTCTAATATGTAGTCAGTTTAATAAATCTCTAAAACTGATTGACAGACAACCCACCGTTGGGTCTAGAATCTTTAATATTTTAACAGTGATTTCTTATAGAGACTAAGTGAATACTAAGAAAGATTTCCGAAAATTCATCCCCTAAAGGGATGGACTTCTTTAAATATAAATTCGAAATATCAGATCCCTTCATCGAGTTTAAACATACAGAGCAAAAAGCTGTTAAAACATCCACTGGGCCCCTCCTCACTGCTAACATATCATAATCATCAAATTATTTAACATAAGCCATGTTTTCTAGCTTTGAACTTGGAGAGTTGAAGGTATGTATCGATTTCTTCTCTCCTTGACTGTACGGCTCTCGGTCATAGCACTCGGTGCATAGCGAGGTGATTATATAAGGAATCGTGTTATGCACCGGGCATTTGGGCGGTAAATTACACAGTTAACCGAGAAAAAGTGCAGCTATTTACG
The DNA here is from genome assembly GCA_018249415.1 of Phareas burnsi. NCBI lineage: Eukaryota > Metazoa > Arthropoda > Insecta > Lepidoptera > Hesperiidae > Phareas > Phareas burnsi. The sequence continues at coordinate 9,606 of DWKL01004340.1, forward strand.
TGCTAAGTGTCACTTCCTCGCGTTCTTCCATAATTACTTCATAATTTTTATAGCAGTTATAGGCGTAAGGTAACATTCCGACCTCTGACACCGAGAATCCGGTATTAGAATATTTGAATCTCGCATTCTTCATCTTTTAAAGTGTAGTACGTATTACTGAGAGTCCTGTCGGTGGCGGGCAGCAACTGGATGCGAAGAGCCGAAGACCGGGCTCAGTGGCGCGCTTTGGGAGAGGTCTATGTTCAGCAGTGGACTAAGGCGAGCTGAAGAGAGAGAGAGAGGTTTCCTCGCTCCGTTTTTTTTTCACCATTAAAGCAAGTGATAATTAATTTGTAATACGCACATAACTTTGAAAAATCAGATTCAGGATTCGAATTCTGGACCCCCGGCACGAGAGACTGGAATCTTATCTATCTAGGTCTACCAGGTTATTACTGTTATATATTTTGTTTATTTATTTATCAGAATTGATAACTACAACTAGTTCTATCAACGTAAATGGACATGCAGTAACGATAAAATTGGAGCAGCTACAAAGTGGCAGGTCGCAGGTGTTCAAGAGCGTTCTAAAATGTACATTTAACTGAGTTGCTAAGTTAATTTACTTCACTAACTAACGGGAGAAATATTGCGGAGTAGACTCCCGGCTTTAGATGCATAATAACAAGTTCCTTGTTGATGTCCTTCGAACGTCCTTCTTCAACTTCCTTGTTATTATTATGCATTATTACAAATGCACACCTAAGCGTGGTAACGGCAAAGGCCTCTTTTGAAGAGAGGAGAAAGAGGCCTAGAAATTGACTTCTAAGGATATAATCCAACACTATTGTGTGTAATAGTGTTAGATTATACATAAAAGTAGATATTAAACAAAAAAGATTTACATTTGCTATACTTTGTGATTGCGAACCTCGCATATCTGTTAGAGTGGATGTGCCAGTAGCCTTGCAAAAATAATTTACCATTAACTTCATTTCATTTAACACCAGATTTGCGTTAAGGAATGAATATATGTATAAAATATTACATATATATATTTCAAATTCAGGAAAATACATT